>CM075672.1:277713037-277913037 GCA_037962975.1 Clitoria ternatea
ATTAACTACAATAATTAACAACTCATAAATATAATGCACTCAAAACATCTATCTAAAAAGAAACTTTTATTTATTAATTAAAAAACTAAAAAATATACCTTTAATGGAGAGTATGAGAGAGTTTAACTGCAGAGTGGAAATGAACACTTGAGTGAAAGAGTAAAAGTGTAGAGTGAAAATGGAGATTTTGAGAGAGTTAAAATGCAGTGTGAACTAGATGTGAGAGGTGAAGACCACCAAGTTAAAAAGAATGCGTCAAAGACACGTGGCACAACCCCATTATTTCGCATTTCCATGTTGTGAAACACTGGTCAACGTTTCTTGACATGCTGGGAAATAGAACCCTCTAACATTACTTAACTTGCAAAGACGAAACTTTGTATGACCGTCACGTGGTACGCATACAGTAATTTCGTATGGTAAATGTTCACACACAGAGCTTAGAGTACAAAACCCTAGGAAAATCCACTTAGGAATTAGGTATGTTAATCTCTATAATGTGTCACTTAGGTTATAATATGAATAACACGTGCTCTTATATAAAAGTCATTAGGTGGGCTTCGGCCCAATAGTTTAAAATGTAAACTAATCTATTATTTGATATTAGAGAGATATGAGGAATTGGTGGGGACCACCTCTCATATTGAGGGGGGAACAGTAAATATGAGAAATAACTATCACATCTTTCAGAAATGTGAAACCCATATTAATTTGACACTTTGAACCCCAAACACTTAAATATTTTTCAAACAATCCTAATATATTATTATTTTCAAAAAGTACCCTAGAGTAGAAAAAAAAACCATAGATATAACATTATTTTAATAACTATAATTTGTTGCATGAAAATTTTGTAATTGTGCCTACACGCTCATGAATTAGTTAACGTTGCCACGCAACACAAATCCCAGCCACCACACCGGCACACCGAGCCTTCACGAACACTATTTAATCTGGATGATGTTGAATCACTTCTCTCTCGGAACCATAGAAATCAATCTCTTCTTCCCTATTCACACCTCCGCCGTCACCCTCTCTTCATCAGCTTTCCATCGCGCATAATGTTGATACCAAACCCATTTCGGTTGCTTCTTCAAACCCTCCATCATCATCTTCGTCTTTTTCATCAACATCATCGAACTACTTGCTTACATAATGTAATCTACAATCAACACATAAATGGCAAGATGATGGAAGCAATAATTGATGGAAATTGACGACGAATTAATATTGGAAAATCTAATACTACTATAAAGAAAATGTAAAGCCAACCATTTTCACCTATTCAAATGTATAGTTAACTACAGAAACAATTATCCGTTTGATATTTTATTATATTTTTAAAAAATTAGATATTAAATTTTTCAATGGCTTATTTGAGAATTGAACCTAATTTAATATTTCAAAACAGTTATTTAAAGATCAATTATTCTGACGTTATTTTATTTTTTAATGATTCTTTATTCTATAATGGATTATATTTATCTTGCTAGAACAGATTTTTTTATCTTGCTATTGTGTACATCTTTCAACAATGAGTTTATACATGATCAACGTACGATCGCTGATGTTTGAATCACATCCGACATTGCTCGATTTCTCTAGATTTTGGTTTCCATCACCTCCGGTTAATGTTTCTCTCTTTTCTCATTAAATTGAATTTATTTGTGGTTGTTATTTATACTATCATTGCTGATTTAAATCCTCGGAAAAATAAAGTCTCAAAGCGATAAAGTAGAGAATTATTGATTTTTCTCTTGAATTGTATGCATTGGGTCGGATTATTTTAAAAAAGAAAACCAAGGACTGATTATTTTTTAATGGCTTTATTTGGTTAGTGATACAGCCCACAAATACAAAGAGTTACATCGGGTGATAAAAATATAAATCTTATAGTGATCGCGTCATTAAGCACCAGTAGATCTTTAAATTTTAGTTTTAGTAAGTAAAGATTCTAATTTTAAAAGAGAAAAACATAAAACAAAGACTAATATAGTAATTTAATTATGTGAATTCTATTATTTAAAACAACGTTTGTGGTTCCATTCCATCTCAGTTATTGAATTATTGATCTATGAAGGTTAGGTGAATAATGTTGGATTAAGTTGCTTTTAGCTACACTTCTCTTTAAGGTTCATTTGTAGGGATTTTTCACAACATTGATTAATCCTTTTAAGGTTGTCATAAGTTTTTATAAAACATCAACTAAATTTAACACATAATACAAAATAAATATAAATATTAAATCAAATAACTAATCATAAATTACAACGTTATCTAATTAAGATTACTTTTATATTCTTAAGAGTAAAGAAAATAGTCGTTCATGATGGGGGAAGCCACAAAGCACAACTCACCATCATAAACAAGCAAATACAAAAGAAAGGAAAATAAGTACCTTGAAAATAGAATCGCAGCTGCCTCTTTTTGATCCTCAAGGCACAAAACTAAACTAACCTAAAACCATCCTAAGATTATTATAGAATGGATCAGAGTTAATTATCTTTAATTTTTCATTAACTTTTGTTATTATATTTCTCTTTTTATCAAGTCAGATTGAGTTGTCTTTTCGTATCTTCCTTCCTATATAATACAGTAGAAATCTTAAATAGTTTTGAATGGTGCTTACAAGTTGTTGAATCTTGAGGGATTGAGCGATCACGTCTGACTATTTAAAATCTGGTTTTAATAATAATATTTAAAGTTTAGTTTTAATAATAAAATTAAACTAAAAATTTTTGAAAAGTCAATTTAATTAAAAGAGTTTTGACTTTTGAAAAAAAAACATTTTCAACTTATACAATCAGTTATTTTTAACTCTTATGATTTTATAAAATAAAACATAATTTATAATATATTATACTTTATAAATACATATGATATTTTTATATATGAATTTAAATTCATGAAAATATGTTAAATTTAAATTAAATATAAAAAATTGATAATTAAATATATATTTATTGTTAGTTTTTTAGAGGCTCATTTGTTTATTTAAAATGATTTCATTAATATTTAATATTTAATTGTTAACATTTTTATTGTGTGAATCAAGTTTTTAGACAGACTACTAAGATAATTATGTTTCTATATAGGATAAACTAAACCTAAAATTATAGTGTATAGTAACAAAATAGATTCAGGTCTTGCAATTAACTATAAATGAAATTTTTAACATTTATAACACTCCTTACTATTGGTAAATACTTTATTGTATTTTCTCATTACAAATAATTGAATTAAAGTATTTTGATTTTTATGGTAATATAAATAACGTTCAGAGGTAATATAAAACTATTACTTAAATTAAAACTCTTTTAATTGAAAATAAAAATTATTTATTTATTTTTCGGAGCCACTTATACTAATTATATCCGGAGCCAAAGAAAATAAAAACGACACTGTAGTCAAACAAACTCTTGAAAAATGTATGAGTGATACGGTAAGATTTTCCACAATTCTACCGAGATTTTTCGACACTACCAAAGGAACACTTACTAATCAATCTGTATCTCTCTCACTCACTCTCCCACAGTCAAACCGATCGTCTTTTACCAGCTAGGTTTGTACAATCCTAAATATCAAATGAACATTTACTAGTTGTTCAGTTTACTCGCACATTTATATGGTCAAACTGCATTTTCCTCCATGTATTAAGTTAAAAATCCCATATCAATTGATTTGCTGGTAACAAAGAGATAAAAAATGCCCCTAGTAATTATAAAGTGGGAAGGTAAAAGAGTTGGGCACATGGTGCAGTCCCTCGGTGACAGGCCCTCGGGTCTGAAAGATTCCAAATGAATTAGAATGGGTGATGGAGAAAGTGAGGTTTGGTGCAGAATGCAGATGAAGAGAGGTCCAAAAGGACCGTGGCTGTGTCTCACATAGGCATAGCTGGACTGTGAGAAAACAAAGGAATCTTTTCTTTTATACAACAGTAGGGAATCTATGGATAGAGGTCTCAGTGACAGTGGCAGCAGGCAGCTGTGCATTGTTGTACAGATAGAAAGAGATAGATGGGAGGGGAGTATGGATGAGAGAGTATGGTTTAGTAACTTTATATCTTATACTTCCATTGCTTGGTCAAAGACAAATGCCCTGATGCTGAGGTTCGGTTCGGAATTCTTTTTGAAGAGGACAAGGACAAGCCACCGTCAACCTCATTGCTTCATTTCACCTTTTCCATTAAAAGGAACAACACTTGGTTGCTGCTCATGCTCATTCATTATTTTTGCGAAACATATATGACAACTGTTGACATTAAAAAGCAATCACGAGCATACGGTAGTGTGTGTTATATACTTTGCACGGCTACGATTCTTAATTGGGTCTGGTCCCATGTTATAGCTACCTCTTCTCAAGATTCGCCACTGCTCACCCGCTTAAATCTGACCACCCTAATGGCAATAGAGCCGGCCATGTGATACATATATATATTTATTTATATATCGGCTAGCACTACCAACCTTTTTATATATATGTGGAGGTTAAGGTGTACTTATCAAATTTGAGTTGAAATGAAAGAGTTCTAGATGTTAAGTTTGCATTAACGATTAATATTGAAGAAAGGATACAAATTCTTGATGTCTAACGGCAGCAAAATATCCATTAATTAGTATTTTTAATAAATATCCTAGAAATTATTTTAGTTTTAGTCTATGTTGGTATCTTTACTTGTTTATGATTTGTTTACATCTTTTGTAGGTAAATATGTGTTAAAAGACCCAATTTCATGTTCAAAAGGAGCAAGGCATGAGCTAAGAGTTGTCAGAGTTCAAAAGGCCCGGAGTTGAATGTGATAGAGCAGAGAAGACCAACAGAGACCCCATGCCCAACTGATGGACTCAACGGCCTAGCCGTGGAGTTGGGTGCAAGCCCGTTTTCTTTTCTTTTCTTTTCTATTTCTGTTTGGATCGACCCTAGTTACACTTAGTTGAGTCAAAGTTAGTAATTAAGAACTAATACGGCCTGGAGAACTAGGTCTAGTAACTTTTCATTCTAGACTTGGTTTTTAGAGAGTTGTTACTAGAGTGGGGAAACTGTTGTATCTCACTCTGATTTTCTGATGTTGGGATTATATTTTAAGTTGAATTTTCATTAGTTTGATTTAAGAACAATGCTATCACACGAAAGTGGATATTCATGAAACATAGAAATTTCAATTCGTTTACATCATTTTTATTAATTATACTATCATTGCTTTATATTTTTATTTTAAATAACAGATAAAGATAAAACTCAACAAAATAACATAATTATAACTTATTACACTGATTTTTAAAACAATCACTTTAAAAATTATTTAATATTTTATTTCTTACTAATGCGGTTGTTTAAAAATTGGTGTTACAAAACATTTCTTAACCGGTTTTTAAATGACAGATGTAAAAAAAATTATATTTTGTCACTTATTACATCTGCTATTCTCAAATTATTTCTACACCAGTTTTAACATAACCGATGTGTAAGTTATATTATACTTTTTATACTTATTTTTAAAATAACTGGTATAGTAAGTTATGGTATTATATTTTTTGCACATGTTGTTTTAATAGTTCATTTATTTCCCGGGACATGATATCCCCTCACAGGATTTCATGTGCTGCACGAAACAGATCTACTCACCTTGGGGTGATGAGCCACCCTTCAATTAGACAAGGCCATCTCAGATTCAGTTCATAAAATTCTTTGATGCATGCTTGCTCGCTGAACCAACCTACTATGCTATTTGAGGTGTTTGCGATGTGGTTCAATACAGTTTAAAAAAAAGTTAAACCACATGTAAAAAACGTATAATTTAATTAAATTTGATTGAAAAAAAATTATAAACATTAAACCAAATCAAACTACAGTATAATAATTTGATTTGGTTCGGTTTATGTGATTTTTATTTTTATTTTCAGAATTCACAAGTCAAAACCATTTTTTATATACTTACATTTAGAGTTAGCAAAATGAGCCAACCCACATGGGCTGACCCGAGCCCACCTGTAAAAATATAGTGCATTGGTCTAAAAAAATATTCAAAATTAATAAGCACCAAAAAGCCCGACCCTAAAAAACCCAAAAATTGGGCTGCGTGTAGGCCACGGTAAATAGATTAATGCAAAAATTAATGCAAAGATGGAGCATTTAAGGATTTCAGTCATTATTATGTTGGCTAGCATTGTGTTTTAAGTTAAAGGCGAGGTGATGGTTGTTCTTGAGAGACTTAATTATATTGTGAATTATGATGGACTATATGTATTGAGGCCTATGGCAAAATTGGGATAAATGATGTTTGTTGAATTAAGATGAGACTGTGAAACGGTTTAGAAAGACTATAGGCTACGATGTCGGTTTCCCCATACGTTATGTTTTGCATCATTTGCATTGATTACATTTCATGACATCATATGCATTTCTAGTACTATGATTTGCTGAAGAGATTATCACATTATAGTATTACGATTCACTATACAGTCTATGGCATGTTGCTATTAAGGCTACCATTTATAGTGCTATGATTCACAGGTAGTCCTCGGGTACCACCGCTTATAGTGCTACGATTCATTGTGTGGTTACTAGATGCCCCTCAATATATAGTGTTATGATTCACTAAGTGAGTTATCTTAACACTTGCTTAGTATTATTAACTCAGATTCGCATTTCATTAATTTTGTGCATAATAAAAAGAAAATATTTTAAAGACCATGGCATGCATGACATGCATAAACTGAGTGTTGGCAATTGTGTTTAGTTGATGGATGTTTGGAAGGTCTGGTGATGTATGAATTGACTTTTGTGGCTACCATGTTTAATAAATTAACTATCTTGTTGTTATGTTGATAATTATTATTTAACTAGTACTCACTCCTGTAACTTGTGGATGATTTTAGTGAATGCTCATGAGGATGATTATGCTTAATGATCCGGAGGCGGGAATTGCATGATATGGCCATAGTGGACATATTTGTGGATATATGCATATATAGGCATGTGCATGTAGTTGTCCATAATATAGCTTAATTATTTTGGAGGTTATAGAGTAAGCATATGTCTTTTACCTCATAGTTCATGAACTTGATATGTGTGAAACTGAAATTTTATATGTTTGATAAAATTAAACTTGAAAAAATATAATAGATGTAACATCCTAGGTTATTTTTGCATTTATTTTTATTCAAACGATTACATCTTACGATAATTTTTTCCTTTTCTTGAAAATTAATCGATATTTAGTGAAAAGCATTTATTTTTACTGACTTATTCAAGTGACAGCAGTCACAGTTAGATTAATTAAATGAGGTCTAGAAAAGAAAAGCAAGTTAATTTAAGCACAACGGATGGGAGAAAGGGAATCAGGGCTTCTCGCTTGAGCGAGGCCCCTACTCGTCTAAGCGAGATTCCGGACTCTCACTTAAACGAGGTTTCTATTCGCTTGAGCGAATACCTTTCACACACCGGATTAGACAAGACATGCAGACGGACTCCCGCAAGTCTCACCCTAAAAATGATTCTGTTAATCAAAGGTTTGTCATAGTTACCACAACAACATATGTAAATAACAGTAATGTATTTTAAAATGTAGATTTGCATTCGTCCGGTCTTGATTAAACACAACTAATTAGTAATACTTGGAAGTTCTCATACATATATATAACCCTATAGAGAGTCACTCAAAGTCACTCGGACCCTGGCACCGTTCTCCCCCTTGGCGCGACTCTATGGCTCCTTCCCCCTCCCTGTCTCTGGTTACTAAAAAAAAGGACAAGGGTGAGTGTTTGGTATTGTAATTAATATAGAATGGAACTTAACAAATATACATGCATATTTATACATACACATCAAGCATCACTTGTAAGTAAGCATACCGAAACATAGTGTATTACATGCAGTAACTATATTAAACCAACTACACAATTCCATCACATTCATCACGATCACAACTGACTCTCATACAATTTGACTCCTAGTATCCGGATACTAAAGGATTGGCCTTCAGCTGGGGGTCCTACTTGACACCCCGTGAACCCTGCTTGGTTCACCGAGTCCTGCTTGACTCTCCACCTCGACCACTGGGTCCTACTTGACCACTGGGTAGCTCAACTGGGCACGAAAACCACGGAAGCCGGAAATGAAGGGCTATCATATACCGTCGGCCATCCCATACCACATAATCATTCAACAGTTTACCTTTTACATAATAATATCAATTCCTCATCACTCTGGTAGCCTGCTTGCTAACCCGACGTCACATAACGCTGATCATTTCAACATTAGATATCACAAGATCATAACATGATAAACTCAACCACACCCGATCTTCCACTAATTAATGAACCCAGTCACACATGCACAAGCATAAACACACAACTACGTTTAGCAACATTTTCCTTAACCTGTTTACATTACCTCAATGACCTGAATAAGAAGTGAATCCTATTCTAATTAATTATAACCCGAACACCCCCCTTACATTGGTTCCACGCTTCGATGATCTGTTCTCTGTGTCGATTCCTTCCTCTGAGCACTGGTTTTGCAGTCTCAACTCCGTCACTCAGTCTTCCGTTGCTTAGCCTACTACCTACGGATCATAAAGTACAGCTCGTCACTTCAACGCCCTTAGTTCATGGACTGCATTTGGGCTCACACTCACCGGAGGAGTGGAGAACAGCCACGAATATAGCCATGCATGGCTCTAAATCGCCAAAGAATAAAAGGGATAAGGGAATCATAATTGGAATGGATCAGTAGACTCACCTTGAAGCCTCGATCACAGGAATGAGAATAAATTGAAGTTTGGACACAGATAGAGTCCCTCTCCAGCGCATGCAACTCAGCGATAAGAGAGGAGAAAAACGAAAGTGAAGGAACAGACCAACAGCAAAGGTAGCTTGTAAATAATGAAGAGAGAAGGAAAAGAATCTCCTTATATATATATATGGCTCATGGGCAAGATCGTCTTTTCCTTTATTTTATTTGTATTCTTACTAAATTTAATCAATTTCACTATATTAAACTATTGCATAGTTATCAAATCAATTACACGTATTTATTCCCTCAACGTTTAATTATTCACAATTCTCTAATACTTCGCAAGAGTATAGGCCCAATATAAATATCGGCCCCCGGTGTCCTAACTTAGTGTTCATACCTTAGAAATCCGAGCTACAACCTGAGAGGTCGGATATCTCATCCGTGCTCACCTCTTGGTTACCTACACCCGTTGTTTCAGTCATTATGAGGTTAATCCGGGCTATGACCCCATGTGAGGCGCTCTCCTCACAACGGTTGGACCAGACCACCTAACTCTGTCCGCTCTTCTCTTACACTCCCGATCTTTAACTCCGCCTGCTCGCGCTTCTGACCGATCTCGACACTGGCTTTCTTATCTCTGGCTAAGACAGAACAAATATTAAATAAAACTTCTAAAACATTTACTAATCATTTCCCATTTCTTATAATTCTCATTAAAACATCAGGGATGTTACAATAGAACTGTCGTAAGGTATGAGATTTGAATGTGACTGGCATGAAGCCATTTAATTAACAATGGTACATGTATGTATATATATTATGGGTAGGTACTGGATATTCTTTTTGAATCATGTGGCTGATTGTGTGGGACCATATGTTGGAATTGGTTATGTCATGTGTGTGGTATGATAATATTTATGTTTAGTGCGATGTGAATTGATAAATTAAGAAACCGAGCCATGTAGTAGATATTTTGATGGGATTTTAATCACATGGACAGGTTCTGAATATGTGTATTTTGGATTATATGTTGGCGTTGCAATTGTATTATTGAAAGCATGAAATTATGCATCCATAAGGTACTTTAGTGGAATTGAGTATGCCATATTGGGCAATTAAGAGAATCTAACTCCCTAATTAGTTTTTGCACCTTAGAATAAGTATTTCGAGTCTGCATGCAGGTCCACATATCGAGTTACCATGCATATGATCAAGTTAGAAGCTTAATTTGCACATATAGGGACCAAAATATGTTTTATCGCATATCTTGCTCATACGGTTAAATTTTGGTGAACCGACTTCACCAACAGTTTCAAAATGTCAAAAACATATGGTCTATAAAATTTTATGAAAATCAGACTTGAAACGAGGAAAATAGGACCTAAAAGTTAGCCATTTTAATGTAGGGCTTAGATTGTAAATTTTGAGAATTCAAACACTAGTGTGAGCATATACACGTTGGGAACGCCCAGACTTTGTCCCATTTTCTTATGTTTGGTGTTTATACACCCAAGGTTGCTGGTGGGATGATCTTGACCCCCATTTCTGTTTCCCTTGCACGCGTTCATACGCTCAGGGATGGTGCTCTTCATGCCTAAGCCACCCTCATATGCATGGAAATTCCTATGTCATGGTCCTGTTCTTGGTGCCTGTGTGTCTCCACACCAGTATGGGCATTTGAACGTTGGAGTTGTCCCCTTGCTGGTCACTCGTGCGCGTTTAAACGCTTGCATGAGGTGTCCATATGCCCAATGCTGATGGTGTCACACTCCCCTGCCTGGTCCTGGGGTGTCCATACGCCAACTTTAGGCTTTTGTACGCCATGTCTCTGCTACCCCCCACCTTAATTTTTGCATTTCCCATCCTTTGGTTATGTGGTGGGCGTGTGAACTAAAACATTCTAACTTTTCAAATAAGGTTTCTAAAACCCAAATAATTTTTTTGTAAATTATTTTCAATTTCAAAATAGGATTTTAGAATCGTACAATAACGATACCTTTCCAATGTGCTTTTGTCCTTACTCACACACTTCCTGAGAACTTCCCAGGAGGTCACCGATCCCAGAATTACTCCAATAACTTTTGAGTTCTTAAGTGATAGGCCACCGAAAAGGCTAATGCATTTGTTGGTATATGTAGTACGAATTCATTCCTTTAAGCTATCTTCGACTGTATAGTCCCATACCTATACAGTCTTTGGATCCCTCTCATTCTGGTATGTATTCGATTCGTTCATGTGTCCCTCCCACTGGAAGCCTGATACCACTGTAACGCCCCGGTCGTTTTTCAGGAATGAATGGCTCTCCCCACAAACCAACACGAGACCTTTCCAAGGTGCTTTTGTCCTCACTCACATACTTCCCAAGAACTTCCCAGGAGGTCACCCATCCCAAAATTACTTCAATTTAAGCACGCTTAACTTTGGAGTTCTTAAGTGATAGGCCGCCGAAAAGGCTAATGCATTTGTTGGTATAAGTAGTACGAATTCATTCCCTTAAGCTATCCTCGACCGTATAGTCTCATACCTATACAGTCTTTGGATCTCTCTCATTTTGGTATGTATTCGGTTCGTTCATGTGTCCCTCCCACTGGAAGCCTGTCAGGAGCCGCTCCTTGTCCGTGCCTATGCACCGACGATCACTCCCCGCTCTCAACAGTGCCCGGGATGTCACATTCCCCGCTGGAAGCCTGCCAAGAGCCACTCCTTGTTGTGCCCATGCACCGGCGATCACTCCCCGCCCTCAACAGCGCCGGGATGTCACATGAACGCCCAAGTTCTGCTTCCAATTGAAATTTTAGCATCTTTAGGTCAGTTATGCTTTGTAATTGGGAAAGGGCGAAAACATTTTTATTATAAGCAAAGTGAACGAAACCTGAATGCAAAAAAAAAAATCCCCCAAAAAATTATAATTCAAACATGTTATTTAATATAATTAATAGTGAAGTGAGGCGGGAATTTGACAATATTAATGTATATAAAATTACATTAACATGAACTTAGTTGATAACTTTATAATTAATATATGTTTGGTGAAATGGAAGGAAGATGGAACAAATCTTAAAATGTTCATAAAATTGATGTGTAACAAAAAATTGAACATTAAAAATATATTAACGTGTAATAGAAAATTAAACATATTAATGTATATAATATTGAATTAACAATAATAATGATCAGTTACCTTTTATAATATGAACATAATTGATAATTGTATATATATGTTTGGCAAAAAATAATGAGTAGTTTAAAGTAATCAAATTCATAGAATCTTTACTTAGAAAGAAATTAACTTTGACAAAAGAGAGAGAAAATAAAACATTGAGCAGTTAGAAGTAATCAAATTTATGCATCTATAATTTAATCGATATATCATTTAAAAAATGTTTATATATATGTCAATTGAGAATAAGGTTAGTGTGATGGTAATTTCCAATGTTTTGATGTTGATTGGGCATAGTTTTGATCCTCATAAGAGCTATGTTTTTGTAACTTTTTTATTTAAATTTGAAATGTCATTGTGAAAATACATGAGAATACCATACATAATTGTTAGTATAATTTAATCACGTATAATTTATAATTTATTATTAACTTTGAAACTTTCGTAAAGTTTATTCACATTTGCCTATTTATTTTTTTCACTTCTTTATATATTGAACTGTTCTTTACAGGGGGTGTAGAAGTATGCTTGTAGAACAACTCAAAATATACATATAAATGTGTTTTGATACAAAGCAATGTGTGTATAAATATAAATACGGAGAGTCTTTGTTTGCTGAGGCGGAGTGTAATATACTGCGGGGCGGTGTCACAGTCCGCCTGACGGGATCTGAATTGCCTTGACCCAATTGGGGGTGGTACCTGCAATCGTTCTCCGACGCTCAAGTCAGTATTTCAGAATACTTAGAGACTTAGAAAGACAATCAGAGAGAATTATGCAAGTAAGAGAGTGTAAGGTTCAGAGAATGGGAAAGAGATCCCTTATACCTTTTCAAGAGAGGTTTATATACCTGTTACTGGTGCTGCATTATTGGTAGGACCCGCTCCTTGTCTCCAGGCATAATGCTGAAAAGGTAGTGGGTCCCTGCGCCGTTTACTAGCACCATTATTGTAGTAGGTATCACCACTTGTCTGGAAAGCGTTAGTGCTTTAATATTTTATTGTTATTTCCCTTTATGCGTGACAGCGTGATTCCCATTATTAACCTCTCAAGACAGAGTCAATCTCGTGCCGGGGTTGTGAGTATGGGCTCGCTACGCAGTGTGGGAAATTCAGTATTCTGCCTGAGTTGAGCCTATGGCTTGGCGGAGTAACAACTTAGGCGGGGTTACGTCTCTTGGCGGAGTAACATGCCTGGACGGAGTTACATTCCTTGGCGGGGTAACGTGCATGGGCGGGGTTATGAACCTTGGCGGTGTTACTTGCCCTGGCGGTATGCACTCCGTATAGTATTTGTAGTGTATTTGAAGAGTACTTCTCTTTATTCAAAATGCTGATCTGGCAAGGCATTAAATCCATGCTCTTGGGGACCGGTGTTAGGACCGGATCATATGCCCCCTAGCTTGTTATAGTGACTGGCGGAGTCACTTTAATAAGCTATAACACTTAAGTTTAGCTTTTGTAGGCATGGGTTTAGGCGGTATTTGCTAGTCCAGGTTTTGTGGACAAGTGCTTTCGTGCATTTATTAGCTGTCATCACTTAGCACGCCTGTCATTAATGTGCCTCGAAACCACGTTTTTTATTCTTCAATCTCCTATTGCCACGTATGCCCTCGTAACGGTTGTCATTCCAATGATGGGACATAAATGCGCGTGATGGCAATTGAGAACCGTTTTCGAGGTTATTACCGTGGGCCTTGGATTTTGAAAACGTGGCCCATGAAAAATCTGCCCTTAGATATATCTATTGGTTTCAGCAAAAAAGGAACCGTCAGTGGGGCGAATCCAACGGTTGCAAACGCATATTTCAGTTTTAGAACCGTTGATAAGATTTATCTAACGGCTGCAAACACATCTTCGAGATTCCTGATGATTCGCTTATTTTCCCCCCAAGCCATGCCTATAAATAGGTAAACTTTCAGAAGGGGAATGTTTTGCTTCATCTCTCTCTTCGTATTTGTTTGCTGAAAGAGTTTTTGCTACTCTCTTGCGAGTTTATTGGTGTTTGGAGTTCTTCTATTTTTCAGAAGCTTAAGGTACTTGCTTCTTCCTTTTCTTTGCTTCTCCATTTTCACTGGGTTGGTTTTGTTTTCCCTTATTGTGTGTTTGTAAAAAGGAAGATGAGAGGAAAGAAATCAGAATCACGTTCTAGGGTTTCTGTTCGTCCCATGTTTTCTGACATTGAGAGTGGGGATGAGGCTTTTTATACTGGGAGGGACTCGACGTTTTATAGCAGCGTGGAGTTCTTTAGTAATGCTGTACATTCATTTGTGTCAGGAGGTGTTTCCCATACACAAGTGCTGACTATGGCAGAGTGTCGAAACGTTGTGTTGCATGGACTGGATTGGGAGAAGACACTCGAGAGTGACCCCTACTGTTGGGTTGAGGAAGATGTCAAGGATGCTCCCTCTCGACATGCGACAACAAGCGGAGGGGTAGTGGAGTTGCCTGTTCCGGTTTGGAAGGATGAGAAGTATGAGGATAGGTTCATCGTCCGCTCACCCAAGATGTATGAACGGGTCTGCCATCGTCCTCAGGATAATCGTACCATATATATGTACGATATTCTATTTACCCAGTTAGGGGTGCGCTTCCCATTGAATAAATTCCAGATGGGTGTGCTTAGGTTCTTGGATTGTGCCCCTTCCCAGCTGCATCCTAATGGTTGGGGAATAGTGCGCAGCTTTGAGGTGATGGCTGCACATTTGGGGTTTACGCCTACAGTGGCGTTATTTTTCGCTTTCTGCCGCATTATGAGGAGAGTAAATATGAAAACCGGCGGCATGGGTTTTGTGACTCTCCGGGCGGAGCCAAAGATTTTAAACTTTAAGGCGTTTGCTGACTCCGCCAAAGAAGGCGGACTTCACTTCAGGATGAGTTTTGTGAAGGTATCCGTCAGGAAGGACAAACCTGTTTTTTGGCAGAATAAGGAGGGTGTTGATAGATTTCCAGTGGCATGGACGCATGAGCACTTTCTCTTAACCAAACGAGCATATGAAGTTGAGGAGGGTGCTCTATCGGCGGCGTCTGTGGAAGTACTCCGAATATTGAAGGAGTACAACTCCGTCCACAAGCTGATTTTTTGTCGAAGGCTGCTTGGGCGGGATGCTCAAGGATACTTGAGTAATATTACGAACAATTGCAATGTGATTGAGTATTACTTCTATCTTGCATTTTCTAACTGTATCCTCATATTGTTATTTCGCAGGAGAAATCGCTGAGTTCCCTGGGATGGAGCGTATCAAGCAGATGCAAATGAGCCGCAGGGAAATGAACGCGGAGAATAATGTGCAGCCCAGGAGGAATCTGGGTGCCGCCCTGACAAAAACTCTCCCCTTCCCTGCATCTACCAACATAATAAATTTTGAAGGTGGTGCAGGATCTTCAGCAGCTACTGTTGAAAGGCGTTCTAAGAAACGTCAAGAACCAAAAGCTGCTGAAGAAGAAGAAGAAGTAGATCCTCATCCTTTGCAAAGAAGGAGGACTAAGGGCAAGAAGAGGGCTGAGGCGGGGACGTCAATTGATGCCGCCATTGATTTGGAGGAGACTCAGGAGGTACCTGTTACGGGTACTTCTGCAGGTATGGGCGGTGTTGAAGGCATTCCCGAAGAAGATGTTGCGGGGGGGGAAACAGAGGGATTCCAAGCTTCTTCTGACCATGATACGGGGGACGAGGCAGGGAGAGTTCAAGCTTCCCCAGTCCGCCCGTCTGAGGATCCCGCCCTGAGCTTGACCACCCGAGGGACAGCCGTTTTTCCCATTGATGTACCAGGGGAATCATCCAGGCGGCTTGTTTCTTTGCCTGAGGCGGGGTCTCGCTTGAATCCCTTTTTATACTTTACAAATACGGGATTCCGCCAGTCAGAGAGGCGTGACCCAGAATTCATTCTCCGCCCCAACATCGACTTTGAGGAGGTACCGGAGGCTGCTGCAGCTGCGAGGTGGCACCTTGCTGAGTTAGATGGTTTCTTGGCTTCTGTTCCCCGGATAGCTGACGTTGCTGCTGAGGCGAACATGTTTCAAGCGTCTTACCACGAGTCTGTGGAAAAGATTCGTAGCTTGGAGCATGACAATGAGCAGCTGTCCGAGGTGATCAAGGCCAAGGACAAACATCTGGACACCGCCGACTCCAATATCAATAAGTTAACGGAGGAGTTGGCTAAGGTGAAGGCTGAGAAAGTCCAGCTAGAACAACAGAATAAAAAGCTGGGCGAGGTGGTGAGTGGACTTTCCCAGGTCAAGGCTGATAACATTCTGCTGAAACAACAAGTTTCGGACTTAATTCAGCAGAAACAAAAATTGGGTGAGGATGTAAGTGAGCTCCAGCAGAAGTTGATTTTCCTTGAACTTGATAAAGCTTCTGCCAAAGATGCCTGGGTGGCGGAGTTAGACTAAGCAACTACGGCGTACACTAACCTTGAAAAACAGGTTGAAGTGTTGCAAGCTGAAAAAGCTACTTCTGATGCCGCCAATGAAAAGCTCGACAAGGATTTACAATCCACGTTGGATGCGGCTGAGGCAGCGATTGACGATGCTTTCAGCATGGCTGTTCGTCAACTCCGCTATCGCCATCCAGGCGTTGCTCTGTCCACCATAGGCATTCATCCTTACTATGAGTTCATCAATGGAGAATTGATGGTGCCTGTTCAAGGGGGTCATGCTCCTGCGCCCAATGACGAATATGTTCTGGCGGACTTGCCTCCCACTCAAAGTTTAAGCAAACCTGGTGAAGGTCAGGCCACCTCTGCCCAACAAGAAGGGATGCCGTCCGACCCTTAAAGACCAGCTCCTGAAACCCTTCGCCAGCTTTTATTTTTTTTGAATTTTGTTAATGTTGCCTTGTTCCAGGATAGGCTCTGGACTTTTATCAATCCTTGACAATATTAATGAAGCATATTTTCTGCAAATGTATACTTATTCATAGAAGTAGTTTTTGAGTCCGTCGTATTTATGCCTTGTAAAATGATATTGAGAAGGCGGAATATTCATCTGAGGACTTAATGAAATATGACTAAGTATAACGAGGCGGGATAGCCTTTTAGCAATTTTGGTGAAGTAAAACTCAGTAAGGAGGCGAAGTAGCCTCTTAGGAATTTCAATGAAACGAATTCAGTAATGGGGCGGAGTAGCCTTTTTGAGAATTTAACTGAAGTAATTTCAATAATGAGGCGTAGTAAACTCTTGAGAATTTCATTGAAATGATTTTAATAGTGAGGCATAGGAGCCTCTTAGGAATTTAAAAGGAGTTGGACTCCGTAATAGGGCGGTGTGGCCTCTTAGGAATTTCAACAAGGTTGGATTCCGTAAGAAGGCGGTGTGGCCCCTTAGGAATTTCCATGAAGTAGATTCCGTAAGAAGGCGGAGTAGCCTCTTAGGAATTTCAATGAAGCACAATTTTACAAGTATTGAACTTACTTGAACTTGTTGGGTAGTGCTTGAGTTGATTGCTCGTGTACTCCGTAAAACATTGGCGGTTAGGCGGAGTCAAGCTTTGGATGGAATGTTCATCCTTTTGAACTTGGACCGGAGTGTAACTCCTGATCAAATGAAGATCATTGAATCCAGGATTGCTATGGTGCAGCATATAGCTGTGACACCCATTCATTCTGCAAGAAATTGGTTAAACCTTCGAGGCGGTATGGTGCAGCATATAGCTGTGACACCAATTCGTTTTGCAAGAAATTGGTTAAACCTTCGAGGCGGTATGGTGCAGCATATAGCTGTGACACCAATTCGTCCTGCAAAAAATTGGTTGGGGTTAGCGTGGTGCAGCATATAGCTGAGACACCAGCTCTTCCCACAAGAAGCCTGCAGGACCTTGGGGGCGAATTAGTGCAGCATATAGCTGTGACACTAGTTCTTTCCATAGGCGGCCTGCAGGACCTTGGGGTCGGTATGGTGCAGCATATAGCTGAGACACCAATCCTTTCCCCCCAAGGAGTTTTCTGTACCTTAGGGTCGGTATGGTGCAGCATATAGCTGAGACACCAATCCTTTCCCCCCAAGGAGTTTTCTGTACCTTAGGGTCGGTATGGTGCAGCATATAGCTGAGACACCAATTCCCCAAGGAGTTTTTGTTGACTCCGTTTGTGAAGCGGTGTTGCATGTTGGTTAATCTTTATGGAATAAAGATTTATGCATCTGTGCTTCAGTTTTTGGAGCCGTTGTCTTATCTGCATGGGAATAAATCCTGCCATGGATAATCAATTTAATGTTAGAGTGAAGATTAAATGCAGGAAGGCATTTCATTGAGAATGGAATTACATAAAAGATTGAGTTGGGATATATCTTTTCGAAACCTTTTCAAGGAAAGCATACAGAGGAGGATCCTTGAGTTAGGAAGAAAAGATCATACCGTATTACCCAACTAACTGTAATATATGCGTAAATTCAAAATGTTCCATTTATTTCTGACCGGAGTGCCATCCAAGTTCTCTAGGCGGTATGTACCCTTGCCCAAGACCTCGATGACTCGGTATGGACCTTCCCAATTTGGTGCCAATTTACCTTGGTGCGCAAATTTATTGCCAATGTTGGCCCTTCTCAGGACCAAATCTCCCTCTTTGAAACGGCGTTCGCACATGCGTGCGTTATACTGTTTGGCGGCCTTTGCTTTGACAGCTTGATCTCTCACAAAGGCTTCCTCTCTCAACTCCGCCAAAACCTCCAATTCGTGTGCGAGGTTCTGTTGATTGGCTTCCTCATTGAAATAGAGGACTCGAGCTGAAGGGGCTGTTAATTCAATGGGAATGACCGCCTCGACTCCATATGTCAGCCGATATGGAGATTCATTCGTAGTGGAGTGTGGGGTGGTTCTATATACCCATAAAACGTGGCATAACTGATTTGCCCAGTCTCTCTTTGCCTCACCAAGGCGTTTTTTGAGGCCCTTCAAGATTTCTCTGTTGGCGACCTCTGCTTGTCCATTGGTTTGAGGGTGTTCCACAGAAGAGAAAATCTGCGTGATGCTGAGATTTTCTAAGAGTTCAGTGAACTTGCGATCTGTGAACTGGGTGCCATTATCAGTGACTATGCGTTCAGGGACTCCGAAACGTGCAATGATATTCTCATAAACGAATCTTCGAGTCCTGGCTGACGTTATGTGCACCACTGCCTCTGCCTCAATCCATTTGGTGAAATAATCAACACCAACTATCAAGTATTTGATACCGCCGGGAGCAGTTGGGAATGGACCTAGAATATCCAGTCTCAATTCCAATTAATTAAAAATTCCCAAGTAAGTTGGCTGGGTAGGGAATAGAATAAGGCCTTTACCTATATATAATAGAACAAGTAGAATATCCATACCCCATTGATAGAAAGGCCAGGGCGTTATTGATGATGACATTTCCTCAGCTGGAGTATGGTGAAAATTCGCGAATCGTTGACATTGATCGCATTTTTGAACATATGAGGCGGTGTCTTGCTTCATAGTGGGCCACCAATACCCCGCCCTGAGGATTTTTCTCACTAGACTTCGTGCCCCTGGATGATGTCCACACTGCCCTTCATGGACTTCTTCCAAAACAGCTTGCACCTCGTTTTCATTTACGCAAATTAAGTATGGGACAGAAATTCCTCGGCGGTATAGCTGCCCATCTAGGAGCGTATAATAGGGTGCCTCCCTCCTTAGCTTCTTTCGCTCAAGATCATCCGTGGGTAATTGTCCATTAACAAGATAACGAACTATTGGTGTTACCCAGGAGTTATCATCAACGGGGCGGCTTGTAATCATATGAATTGAAGAGGGAAGGGATATACTTGGCTCCGCCAGAGTACTCTGTACAACCGTGGTTGTGCACCCCGCCTTCTTTATGCTGGCTAACCTGGACAGGATATCAGCACGTGTATTTTCTTCGCGAGGTACATGCTTGAAAGTTACTTCATCGAAGCGCTGTTTCAACTCGTTGACGCAGTCTAGATATTGTTGCAGTAGAGGTTCTTTAGCCTGATACTCACCAAGAATTTGTGAGATGACTAGTTGAGAATCACTGCATAGGGTGACAGTTTTGGCCCCAATATCTTGTGCTGCTCTGAGTCCGGCTAAGCAGGTTTCATACTCCGCCTGATTGTTAGACGTAGTGAAGGTAAAGTGCAATGAAATTTCAAGATGTACCCCGTCATCACTTTCTATAACGATTCCTGCCCCACATTCTTTGCTGTTTGAAGACCCATCGACGTATACTGTCCAGTGTGAATGATCTGTTGGTGTATGCACTATGAGCCTTTATGCTTTTTCATTTGTATCATTTTTCTACTTATCAATTGAATAAATATTTCAGTTTAAAGTTGTTTTAAACATATTTATCCTTGGAGTAATAGGTCATATAAAAATTATTCCTAAAATGTCCCTAGTTAAGTATTTACATGGGGACATGTAAATACACTGAGACTAGTGTGTGAGTGTACTGATGACCTGATCTCACAGATCATAGATATAGATGATATCGAGTCTTCACACGGGTACACATTAAGAGTAATGATGTACTGGACAGACCCACCATGAGAACGTTGCATGGATCGTTACATGATTGTCATAAACGATTCTCAATGTGATAATGGTATATGTAGTCCTTCGACCTGAAGTCACTACGATTCCTACATGAGGAGTTTATTGTTTTAATACAATTAAACGTCTTCTGTAACAAGAGGACTATAAAGGTTGTGATTAGGCAATGAACAAATTATGCAGAGGGATGTGAGTGATGTAGATGGGATTTGTCTCTCCTATGTGACAGGAGTGATATCCATAGGCCACTTGATGGAGTAAGACTAAGAAAACGCATGGCCATGCTAGAAAGAATAAATATTAGATATTTATTCGGATCCAGTCTACTCCGGTATCAAGTAAAATAAATTGGGCCGTACAAGGATGACGCGACCATGCCTTGGGCCCAATTAGGATATCGTGACAAAAGGAATAAACGTATTAAATAATTATCACTTATAGGTTATGTTAATAATATTCGGACATAATGATGCATTGCTAGATGCCGCTCTTATTTTATATTAATAATAAAATAGTTTATTATTAATATGACCGGGTATTTTACCTATAGGGTCACACACATAGAGTAAGCCCATCAGAAAATGTTGTCTTATTTTAGTTGGACTAAAATAAAGCTATTGGGCCTAACTCATTTGGAATGAGTAAGGAGCCCACTTTTAGAGAGAACAAATTAGGTCAAACCTAAGCCTATAAATAGAGCATAAGATGCTCATAGGCCGTTCACTCAAGTGAGACACAAAATTCGCAAAAAGTTGCAAGAGCTACACGCCGTCAACCTAGCAGTTGGCAAGTGTTGCGATTCTGGTGGGAGTGCTCGTGTGGACTCCTAAAGGACGAGGCTACGACTGCTTCGGAGTTCTTCAAGAGGTAACCTAAATAATTTCGAAATTGGTTTTTTGTGCTTTGAAACACGGAACCTTGCAAATCCTATGGAATCCCTTTAATTTTTCCGCTGCTCATGCTTAGGAATTTCCTAACATGATCTGTATCTGGGCTAGAGCCTGTTAATTCAACTACGAAATCTGCTAGGACTTGTGCCTTGATAGCAGTTCTTGGTTCGTAGGATATATCGAATTCAGAGAGTTCTATGGCCCATTTGATCATCCTTCCTGCCAAGTCTGGCTTGAACAAAATAGTACGGAGTGGCAAGTCTGTGCGAATCAGGATGGGATGTGCATGGAAATATAGTCTTAGACGTCGTGAGGCCCAAACAACTGCAAGTGCTGCCTTTTCAATCTTCTGATAACGGCACTCCGCACCATGCAATGTTTTACCAGTGAAGTATATCGGTCGTTGGCCTTCAACTGTTTCTTTGACCAGGGCCACTGCCAGCGCTTCATCTGAAACAGACAAATAAACAATAGGTTGCTCACCTGGGCTTGGTTTTACCAGGATTGGAGGGCTGGCTAAGACATTTTTCAAGCTTTGGAAGGCCGCCTCTTGCTCTGGGCCCCAATTGAATTTTTTATCCTTCTTCAGCATCTTGTACAAGGGGAGAGAGCGATGAGCCATTCTTGGCATGAATCGTGCTAGAGCAGCGATTTTGCCATTGAGGGATTGTACCTCTTTCAATGTTTTGGGGCTCTGCAACTCTTGTATCACACGACACTTGTCAGGATTAGCTTCTATGCCTCTTTGCGTTAACATGAAACCCAAAAATCTTCCTCCAGGTACAGCAAATGTACATTTTAGTGGGTTGAGTCTCATGTTGTATTGCTGCAAGCGTTGAAAAATGAGGCGTAGGTCTTCAACATGGTCTCCTCCCTCTGGAGTCTTGGCGATGATATCATCAATATAAACCTCCACCAGCTTTGTGTGCATGCCCTCAAAGACCTTGTTGATCATGTGCTGGTAGGTGGCCCCAGCGTTTTTCAGCCCAAATGGCATGACATTGTAGCAAAAGACTCCTCTGTCGTTGATAAATGCTGTTTTCTCCTGATCATCCTCACACATTGGAATTTGGTTGTATCCGGAGTAAGCATCCATGAAGGATAGATACTTGTATCCTGATGAGTCATCAACCAGTCTGTCAATGTTGGGGAGAGGATAAGGATCTTTGGGACAACATTTATTCAAATCAACGTAGTCTATGCACATGCGCCATTTGCTATTGGCTTTCTGCACCATAACCACGTTGGACAACCAAGAAGAGTAACGGAGTTCCCTGATGAACCCCGCCTTAAGGAGTTCTTCGGTTTGTTCGCAAGCAGCATTTTGCTTAGCAGGACCCATACGCCGTTTCTTTTGTGCCACTGGCTTAGTTTCAGGATACACCGCCAGGCGGTGGCAACAGAAGTTAGGATCCATACCAGGCATGTCTGCGGCTGTCCAGGCAAAAATTTCCTTGTACTCATGGAGGAGTGCAATCAGTCTTGCTTCCATGTTAGGCTCCAGCTTGTCATTGATGTTAGTTATTTGCTCCGGGGTGCTGCCCAAAACAATAGACTTGGAACCACCATCAGGAGTTAGTTTCAAAGGGTTCAGTGGGTCTATAGAAGACTCCGCCCTGGGATCAAGATCCACCAAGTTGACGGATGCCGCCGCACTGTTTCCTTCGTTGAATTTTCTTTTCTTAGACATGGTTTCAAGCTTCACCATGTTAAGACTTAAATTGTAACAGTAACGAGCCATCTCCTGGTCACCCCTGACGGATGAGACTTGATTATCTTTATCAATGAACTTGATTAACAAGTGGGGGGTTGAAACGATGGCTTCCATGGCATTCAGAGTAGGCCACCCAATGATGCCATTGTATGGGGATTTAACATCAATGACAAGAACCCTGGATTTCACAGTCCTTGCTCCAGGTTCACCATCGAAGGTAATCCTTGTGTCCAAGTAGCCTTTAGTAGGCTGTTTGGCGCCATTGAAAGCTGTAAGGTCCTGTGTGTAAGGCTGCAAATCTGTGTCAGACAGTCCTATGCGTTTAAAACAGTCATAAAAAATAACGTCGCAGGAACTTCCCTGATCAACTAGGATGCGTTTTACATCCATATTAGCGATCACCGCAATGATCACTACCGCATCATCTCCCTCAGGGATGGTTGGGCCAAAATCATCATCTGTGAAGGTTATAGGCGGAGTCTGAACTCCGTCCCTGAATGGGCGATATTCTTTGTTCTTGCCCTGCACAGATAAGATCATACGATGATGATTTTTCCAAGCGGTGTTTGAGGGTCCGCCTCCTGCGAAGCCTCCAGCAATCATGTCCACCACCTGCCTTTTACCTCGTGACCTAGGTTCAGGGCTCGGTTCTCGTTGGGCGGACTCCAGAACATTGCCTTTTTGTTTTTCTGACACCGCCGTACGTTTCGGTTCCCGAGTACTATCGGGATCCGGAGAACGATCACGATGTCGTTTTTCAAACTTCTCAGGCTCATCATGAGATTTACCTTTGAACAAGTAATGTTTCAGTTTACCTTCACGAATGAGCACCTCAATGGTATTTTTGAGTTGCTTGCATTCTTCTGTGGTGTGGCCAACTGACTCATGGAATTCACAATATTTCTTTGGGTTTCCCCCGCGCCTGATTGGGGGTGGACGTTGAATTCCATAAACATTGAGGGTGGTCCATCCTATCTCACGCAAGATTTGTTCGCAAGTCGTGTTCAGTGGTGCATAGTGAGCAAAATTGAACACGCGTCTGTCTTGCTGTTTGAAAGGCTGGTCCCCTATTTTGTCCCTTTGGTGGGACTTGTCATTCTTCAACGACTTCTCTTTCCCTTTGTCATGAGATGGAGTTGCAGGGAGTGGTTTACTGCGAGATGCAGTGGCTTCCAGATGCATCTCAATACCCACGTACTTAGACGCCTTCCTGCGAAATTCCTCCATCGTAGTTGGAGGTCCCTTTGCTAAAGACAAAGCAAAAGGTGACTTTGGTTGCATAGCTTCTATGAGGATATGCAACTGGATTGTCTCAGTCAGATCAGGGACCATGGCCGCCTCCCTGTAAAATCTCTTAAGGAAATCCTTCAGAGATTCTTTGTCGCCTTGTTTGATCTGAGCCAAGGTATGAGAGGTTCTGGGTGCATCCCTGGAGATCACGAAGTGGCTTCCAAAAGCTGAGGCCAGCTCCTCCCACGAATCAATGGAACCTGAAGGTAAGCTCTTGAACCAACTAAGAGCTTCGCCTGTAAGAGTTCTGGGGAACATTCTGCACATGACATCCTCCTCAGCTCCTAGAAACATGGCCTCGTAGATATAAGCATCTAAATGCTTAGAGGGATCTATTTCCCCAGTATATTTCCCTATAGAAATGGGCTGCATAGTTTGCAGATGTCTGGGTACATGTACATTCATGAGCCTTTTGGAAAATGGGATGCTCATCTTATATCCTGAGGGGGACGCGTTTGAGCCTACTCTCCTTCCTTCTTGATGCTGAGCATTCACCAGTGGGAGGCTTCGTTGCTCCTCCATGTATGTAGGAATACGAGAGTAGTGAGGAGTACTTGATTCCTCCTGCATGTGTGATTCATGATGTGGTTGTCTTGCGGGACCAGCTTTCTCATGCGCTGGGTTTGCTTTTTCACGACGAAGTTCCGCAAGTTCTTCTCTCAACATTCGAATCATGTCATCTCTTGGATCTAGAGAATCAGCTTGCGTTGCTTTTTTCTGAGCACCATCATCGAAGTTAAGACGTCTGGGATTGCGTGGAGGAGAATCCTCGTTCTGCATCTCTGGTCCTTGTCTCTCCATTGATGATGAAGATTGATCAAGATTGTGGGATTACCTAGTTTACAGGTCCCACCGGGCGTGCCAATGAACTGTTCTTTACAGGGGGTGTAGAAGTATGCTTGTAGAACAACTCAAAATATACATATAAATGTGTTTTGATACAAAGCAATGTGTGTATAAATATAAATACGGAGAGTCTTTGTTTGCTGAGGCGGAGTGTAATATACTGCGGGGCGGTGTCACAGTCCGCCTGACGGGATCTGAATTGCCTTGACCCAATTGGGGGTGGTACCTGCAATCGTTCTCCGACGCTCAAGTCAGTATTTCAGAATACTTAGAGACTTAGAAAGACAATCAGAGAGAATTATGCAAGTAAGAGAGTGTAAGGTTCAGAGAATGGGAAAGAGATCCCTTATACCTTTTCAAGAGAGGTTTATATACCTGTTACTGGTGCTGCATTATTGGTAGGACCCGCTCCTTGTCTCCAGGCATAATGCTGAAAAGGTAGTGGGTCCCTGCGCCGTTTACTAGCACCATTATTGTAGTAGGTATCACCACTTGTCTGGAAAGCGTTAGTGCTTTAATATTTTATTGTTATTTCCCTTTATGCGTGACAGCGTGATTCCCATTATTAACCTCTCAAGACAGAGTCAATCTCGTGCCGGGGTTGTGAGTATGGGCTCGCTACGCAGTGTGGGAAATTCAGTATTCCGCCTGAGTTGAGCCTATGGCTTGGCGGAGTAACAACTTAGGCGGGGTTACGTCTCTTGGCGGAGTAACATGCCTGGACGGAGTTACATTCCTTGGCGGGGTAACGTGCATGGGCGGGGTTATGAACCTTGGCGGTGTTACTTGCCCTGGCGGTATGCACTCCGTATAGTATTTGTAGTGTATTTGAAGAGTACTTCTCTTTATTCAAAATGCTGATCTGGCAAGGCATTAAAGCCATGCTCTTGGGGACCGGTGTTAGGACCGGATCATATATAAATAGTGATTCATAAACCATAAGAAAGTGATTGGTTGTTTTAATATGATTGTATATAATTAAGATGTATATCATCACGTGCCTATTTAATTTTATGTTTTTTTATAAATAGTTATTCATAAATTTATGTTCATCGTTTTATTGGTATATTATTCAAAAATTCAATTAATAATTGTCATAGTGATGATTTAAATTATATATATATATATATATATATATATATATATATATATATGTGTGTGTGTGTGTGTGTGTGAATTGATAAGGTTGTCATAGTAGTAATTTCAAATTCTCAATTGCCTTCCCTTGCAAGTATTATATACCTATATAGATACCTATATGATATTTGGATGACTGAATTCTATTTAATAAGCAAATAAAAGTACCTTAAAAAATACATTTTTTAGAAATTTTCTATTACATTATATATATATGATCATGAAATTCATCTTGATGTATTATTGTATTAAAAAACAGATGATCAAATAAGAAAGAATTAAGAGACTGGTATTGACAAACTCAGAAGAGAATGAAAAATATGTATTCGTCAATATTAGAGAGAAAATATAGAAAAAGATAAAAGCGAGGTTAACTAAAAAAGTTGTCTTGCAAATAGAGATTACAAGTTTCCCATGGAGTCTTTTATAACCAATTACATTTGTAAGCAAATCATTCACAGCAGTACAGGAAATGATTGCTTAAAAATTGAAAAGAACAGGTATTGCATTGACATGCGACAAAAATTATCAAAATTAGCTCAAATACTTCACAAATACTAATAACTAGCACATGTACCTGACCGCTGCATGGTTGTTGTTGAGTTTTCATATATATAATTTATAATCATGATAATTGTGTTAAATCATACAAAATATATTAAAAAAGACGTTGGAAGAAAATCACTTTCGTAATTTTTACTTCTCAAAGGCTTTCGGTTTGGGACACATCCTTAAATTCACCAAAGAAATGTCATGCAATATATATATATATATATATATATATATATATATATATATATTACAAATAATAAAATAAATCATTTTAATAAAAAATTGAATTTTTTTAAATAAAATCGTCATATCTTTATGGATATAAATTTTGAGAAGAAATATTTTAGATATTAAAAATATTGGCTAACAACCATTTTTGAATTAATTAAAAATAAAAAAGAAGTATTATAAAAAATACTTATTTTTATTCTTAATTTATATTTTTGTATTTACAAAAAATATAGTTACAGTATCATCTATAATTTATAATTGAGACAATACCTATGATCAAATCAATCATTTATAATCAATCAAATCAAAAAGTAACAAACTCCATATTATATTATATTATATTATATTATATAGCTCAATTTATGGTTTTTTAATAAAACAAACAAAATCATGAGTATATATTCTAGATACAATTATTTATAACTAATAATATGTATTTTTATGGTATATAAGGTTGAATAAAAACTTGATTCAATTCAGTTCCCGATTTTTAAATTTTTTTATTTAACTTGATAATGATATTGTAATAGAAATGTTTAATTAAATGTTTAAAACGAATTATAACATAATTATAACATTTATGAAAAAAGTAAAAATGACTATTATATTGCATAAGTTAATAAATATTTCAATTATTTTATAAATTTAGATCTAAAAATCTGATACATCATACATTGTGGTAAATTTAAAGTTTTATCTTAATAAAAGAACATGAAATGCAAAGTTATAAATAAAAGTAACTAACTGAAAGATTTTAAAAACTTTTACAAAATTGAAGCATATAACAATAAAATAAAATGATTATTGTATATGGCAAAACCTAATAGCTTTAGAAACTTTTGATAAATCTATTTTGATTTGAAATCTAAACATTGATACCTTACCACTAATTAATTTTTTTAAAAATAACATGAATTGGAAAGATTTTCTTTATAAAATAAATGAAAAATTATTATAGTTACATTAAATCTTATTTTAGAATTTTGAAATTTCTCAATGTTACCTTTAAAGTTAAATTGATCTCTCATAAAAAATATTTTTAATTTACTAAATTTAAAATTTTTGTAACCATTATTTGTTTTAATTTGAGTTGAACTTTAAAGATATCTATCACAATTTTAATATCAAAGATAATCTAACATCATGTGATCTTAGTGAGCTTTAATAAAATCAAATTATCATTTGTAAATAATTAGATATAATATGTATAACTAAATCTGTGAGCACCTAATGCTCAAATAAATAAAAATTTGGGGAAAAAATTTTAGTTAATGTGTGAACCCCGTTTGGCCGTTTGGAAATTTCCAACATAGGTGGCAGCTAGGTGAAATTCTCATGCATTTCCAACAATTATGGATGTCATAAGGCACTATATAATCAAATTCAAAGAGGATATAATCTGTAACGTCCTAGATTATTTTTACATTTATTTTTATCCAAACGATTACATCTTACAATAAATTTTTCCTTTTCTTGAAAATTAATTGATATTTAGGGAAAAACAATTTAATTTGAACACAACGGATGAGAGAAAGGGAAATTAGGGCGTCTCGCTTGAGCGAGGCCCTTACTCGTGTAAGCGAGATTCCGGACTCTCACTTAGACGAGGTGCTATTCGTTGAACGAACACCTTTCTCACATCGGATTAAACAAACATGCAACCGGTCTCACAAAACTTCATTCTAAAAATGGTTCTGTGAACCCAAAGAGTTACCATGAAAGAAAATGCAAATAACAGTGATATATTTTTAAAATATAGTTTTACATCTGATCCGGTCTTAATTAAACACAAGTAATTATAATAAGAAGTATTTTTATACACAAATAAGACTCTATAAAGAGTCACTCAAATTCATCCGGACCCTGGCACCGTTCTCCCCCTTGGCCCAGCTCCACGGCTCCATCCCCCTCCCTGGCTCTGGTTACTAAAAAAAATGCAAGGGTGAGTGTTTGGCATAATAATTAATTTAGAACGGATCTTAACAAGTACACATGCATATCTATACATACACATCAATCATTACTTCTAAATAAACATACTGAAACATAGAGTATTTCATGCAGTAACTGTATTAAACCAACTACACAATTCCATCCATTTCCTCACATTCATCGCATTCATTACATACATCACATTCATTACATACATCATGATCACAACTGACTCTCATACAATCTGACTCCTAGTATCCGGATACTAAAGGATTGGCCTTCAGCTGGGGGTCCTACTTGACACCCCGTGAACCCTGCTTGGTTCACCGAGTCCTGCTTGACTCTTCACCTCGACCACTGGGTCCTACTTGACCACTGGGTAGCTCAACTGGGCACAAAAACCAAGGGAGCCGGAAATGAGGGGCTATCATATACCGTCGGCCATCCCATACCACATAATCATTCAACAATTTTCCTTTCATAATAATATCAATTTTCTCATCCCTCGGGTAGCCTGCTTGCTAACCCGGAGTCGCATAACACTAATCATTTCACATTAGATATCAATTTTCTCATCCCTCGGGTAGCCTGCTTGCTAACCCGGAGTCACATAACACTGATTACGTCAATATTAAATATTTCAAGATCATGCATGATAACTCAACTACACACCCAATTCTCAACTCATCAATGTACACTATCACACATGCACAAGTATAAACACACACCACGTTTAGTAACATTTTCCTTAACCCGTTTACGCAACCCAAGGACCTGAATTAGAAGCGAGTCCTATTCTAATTAATTATAACCTGAACACCCCCCTTACTCTGATTCCACGCTTCGATGATCTGTTCTTTGTGTCGATTCTTTCCTCCGAGCACTGGTTTCGCAGTCTCAACTCCTCCACCCAGTCTTCCGTTGCTTAGCCTACTACCTACGGATCATGAAGTACAGTTTTATCACCTCAACGTCCTTAGTTCATGGACAACATCTGGACTCACACTCACTAGAGGAGTGGAGAACAGCCACGAATATAGTCATGCATGGCCCTTAACAGCTAAAGAATAAAAGAAATAAGGGAATCATAATTGGAACGGATCAGTAGACTCACCTTGAAGTCTCGATCACAGGAATGGGGTTAAATTGAAGTTCAGACACAAATGGAGTCTCACTCCAGTGCATGCAGATCAACGTTAAGAGAGAAGAGAAAAACGGAAGAGAAGGAACAAACTGATAGCAAAGGTAACTTGTGAATAATCCTGAGGGAAGGAAGAGAATCTTCTTATATATATATGGCTCATGGCAAGATCGTCTTTTCCTTTATTTTATTTGTATTCTTACTAAATTTAATCAATTTCACTATTTTAAACTATTGCATGGTTATCAAATCAATGACACGTGTTTATCCCTTCAACGTCCAAGTGGTCATAATCCTCTAATAATTCGCAAGAGTATAGGTCCGATATAAATATCGGCCCCGCCGTCCTAACTTAATGTTCATACCTCGGAAATCCGAGCTACAACTTGAGAGGTCGGATATATCATCCGCTCTCGACTCTTTGTCACACACACCCATTGTTTCAGTTAGTATGAGGTTGATCCGGGCTACGACACCGTGTGAGGCGCTCTCCTCACAACAGTTGGACCAGACCGCCTAGACCCGCCCGCTCTTCCTTACTCATCCGATCTTCAGCTCTGCCTGTCCGCGCTTCTGAGACCGATCTCGACACCGGCTCAAACAGAGTAAATACTAAATAGAATTTCTAAACATTCACTAACATTTCCCATTTCATAATTTTCATTAAAACATCAGGGATGTTACATAATCAATTACACGAGACCTGATAATCGATTACACGTCGATTACCAGAATCACAAAATGGTGGTAATCAATTACATGAGTAGTTTTTTAAAGGGATGAGTTGGTTTATTCCTTTTGAAATTGGAAGTGGGTATTTATTATTATAAATACCATAAGAGAATCTCAAGAATTTTTTAGTTGGTATAAAACTCAGAAAGCGATCACCATTAAATTGATAGAGGAGTCATTGTTAAATTATGAAAAGAGTCACCATTAAAATTAGAAGTTTCGGTCCCTCATAAAATCAAGAAGATTGAGCTAACGAAAACAGTTAAGTTCTTTTTCTTTTCTTTTAAGTTCCCATCCTTTCTATCTTTTTCTTCTCCTTTCTTCTTGTTTTTCTTTTTAGTGCTTGTTTTGTTATGATTTTGTTGATTAATTTTGTTCCCTCTTTACTATCACCAACCAACAACGGCCTAAAACACCACCACCAAAAAAAACATCACCATCACCAACCAACACTCAAAACTCAACATCCACCAAGCCCCATCAACATTAGCAACCACCATCTTCCTGACACTCACTTAACTTTTTTATTAGTTTTTTATTATTTATTTGTTTATTTATTATTTAATTATTACTCATTTTTACCCTAATATAAAAAGACAAAAATAATAATAAGTTGTCATTATCTTATCATGTGTTTTAAGTTTTATCTCTCATTCTAATTTAATTGTCTATTTTCATCTTAAGAAACTAAAAAAATATAAAAAAATTGTTTAGGGTGTTTTAATTTAAATTTGATTAATATTTATTGGAGATTCACCTTTGTAAAAAATATATTTTTATAAATAAGATTAACAAAATATATTTTCAAGCATTTAAAAATAAAATTGGTATAGGAATGTTTATCCGAGAACCAATCCTATTAAATAAAGATATTTATTTGTTGAATAAAATTATGGAATAATTTTATAGCGGTGTCATATGATGAACTTTATCTTCACCAACTCTATAAAATTATGACGGAAATTAAGCATATAGATTACTTTATCTCATATTTTTATTCGGTATTGAATTTTTTAAGTATATTTTAAAAACATAAAATATTTTCACTTAATAAACAATGTAATAATTTTATAGTGCCATCATGTTATGAACTTTGCACCAATGCTATAAAATTATGAAGGAAAGTAAGCCTATAAATTACTTTATCTTGTATTTTTCTTTGGCATTGATTTTTAAAAAAATATATAAAAAAAATAAAAGTGTTTTCATTTAATAGACAATGCAATAATTTCATAGCGGTGTCCTGCACCAATGCTATAAAATTATGAAGGAAGGTAGGTGTGTAAATGACTCTATCTCGTATTTTTCTTCGACATTGAATTCAAAAAAAATATAAAAAACAATATATTTACATAAACAACGCAACAATTTTATAGCGGTGTCGTATGATGAACTTTATCTGCACCGATGCTATAAAATTATGAAAGAAAGTAAGTATATAGATTACTTTATCTTGTACTTTTCTTCATCACTCAAATTGTTTTAAAAATATACTTAAAATATATTTTTACTTATTAAAGTTATATAATGATTTTATAAGGGTGTCGTATGGTGTACTTCATTTACATAAATGCTATAAGATTATAAAGAAAAAGTAGTGTATAGATTATTCTATCTCGCACTTTTCTTTGGCATGAATTCCCTTGTTTACTATTTAAAAATCTAATATATTTTTAATCATTTTTTCAAAAAAATAAAAATCCAAATTTCTACATCCCAATAAGAACTACGTAACTCTGATTTCTTGGTGTACATGAGAATACGTATGAGCGGGATCAATTCCATTCAGGCTCACTTTTTCTTTAAATAAATCTTTTTCCTTTGAATGTTATTTGTTTCTTAGGTCAATTTCAAATTTATCATTAAAACTACGTGGTATAATTCGAGGTACTGTTCTTAGCAACAGGCAAGAGATGCCAATATCTTCTTTATTCATAACCAACTTCTAAACTCTAAAGGTTTTTTTCTAATATTTTACCCTTATGAGAATAAAACAAAATTTTGGTGGCACTTTCATATTTTCAAATGCTTAACATATATAATCTTTTCGGGATTGCTACTTTGTCACAATGATCTTCACTTAACCTTAGGAACTAGATGGAGCTAATATATTTTATTTTAGACGATAAATGCATATAAAAAAATTAGATAAGGAACTAAATCCAAAATTGGGTAGGAGATCAATGGCATTTTTGTTGTTTAAGGAGGAATTAAACTTATGAGGTTTAAAATAACTCATACCTTGCCCTAGGACGTTCAAGAATCGAATTAGGTTATGATTAACTGTTAAACCAAACCAAATCAAATAGAGAACTGTCAATCGTAAAATAAAAAATCATTGTTTTTAGTGCATTTCGGTTCGACAAGTGATTCCCTCTTCCGGGAGAGAACCAAACCACATTCACACATTTTTATTTATCATTATACATTTTAGAATCAATTTTATTTAGAGTCAATTAAGTGAAATCAACGGGTAATGGAGTATTTAGAGTCAATTTTGTTAAGAGTAAATTAAGTAAAATTATAAAACTTGCAACATTTCTAATATTACAGTTTTATATAATTGTTATTTTTATTTATTTGTTACCACAATTTATTCATAAGTCATGTTGATTCAATGTAGTGTTGACATTAATTAACCTTTTTTCTTACAAAATTATTTGGATTGTGATTTTTATTTTTTAAAAAATTAAAATAAAAATCGCATTAACCAAACCAAACCATAATTATACAGTTTGATTTGGTTTGGTTTTCATATTTTTTTTAAACCAAACCAAAACAAATCGTAAATATTTTTAAGATACAATTTAGTGAATGAAACCACATCACAAATACCTCTACTTTGCTCAATCAAATGAGCTAGGTTTCTTTTACCAAAACAGAGAAAAAACTTATTTAAACCTAAATTCAAATACATTTATAATGTGATTTGGTGTACAAAAATAGGGTAATGGTCTTATATATAAACATACATGTAGAGTGGTTGTTAGTTGTCAAAAAAGTAAATAAGAAGTGTTTGGTTTTGGGGCCCAATAGCACCTGCGTGTGTGTTGTGTATGTAATTGAGTAGTTTTAGGTGAGGAGTTGGGGTATGTGGGTGTGGGTGCCATCACAGAAAAATAGGGTTAAGCAGATGAATCTCCGTGACCGTGACCGTGACCGTGACCGTGAGTTGTCAATCTCGAAGAATGATCATCGTGCTTCAACGCCTTCGAATTCCAAACTCCTTACTTTGCCCACCATTTTGACTCTGGGCCGGGTCGCCGCCGTACCTCTTCTCGTTGCCAGTGTGTTTCGTTTTCTATTTTAATTCCGCGCTATGAAAATTCAAATTGTTTATTTAATAAATATGATTTGATGTAATCAAATGATTTTGCTTAGCCTTCTACATGGATGGAAGGCGAGGAACAGTTGTTACCACAAGTATTTTCACCGCAGCAGCAGTTACAGATTGGCTTGATGGCTATATTGCGCGCAAGGTACCTACTCACTCTTAATTTTGCATATACTCTTTATCTTCCCTTTCCATACGCCAACATCGGCAGCATTTCAATGCAGATGAAACTGAATTCCACATTTGGTGCTTTCTTGGATCCTGTAGCCGACAAGGTAATTTTCTCTTTGCCACGCGTTTCTCAAAGCCATATCTGAATTTAATTACTACTGAAACTGAATGCAGCTTATGGTTTCTGCCACATTGGTCTTATTATGTACTAGACCTTTGAAAGTTGCTGTGTTAGGACAAGCACCATGGCTACTCATTATACCTTCAATCACAATAATTGGTAGAGAGGTAACGCATACATTACATACTGTCTTGTATATGCAATTTCAATTACTTCACCGGGAACCTTGCAACCAATGGATCTTATGCATATTAACTTTGTTAAGTTTGTTTTGTGCCTGTCAAATTATTAATGGGCATTTTGTCCCACTAGCATTCACTAAAGCAGAAGTTTCGTTAATTTGTTTGCATGCCTTTGTACATCAACAACGGAAGTTTGGTTAATTTGTTTGTATGTGAATAATCGAATCCTTATCTCCTTATCATGAATAGTCCTGATTAAACTCTTCTGGGAGGTTGTTGCTTATCCTAGCTGAACAGGTGGTTGACAATTCTACATTCTTTGAGATTATGCATGTAAGCTTGCATGTGTGCAGGCGTACTTATTTATCTGACATTCTAACCTATATAGTTGTCTCTTCTCCTTTTCCTTTCAAGGCATCATACCTTGTCTGCTATACACACCTGGTATATTGAGAACAAATGTCTTACAATTCCTTTTTATAACTTGAAAATAGATTACCATGTCGGCGCTCAGGGAATGGGCTGCTTCCCAGGGTAGCAAACTACTTGAGGTTTGTTTTACCTCCCGTTTCACTCGGGGGGCGTTTGGTATAAGGATTCTTTTTAGTTTCTTAGGAAACTTAACTTAGGAATCCTATATTCCTATGGAAACTAAGATTTCCAAAAAACAAAAAAATTGAAGTTATATTTTATAAAGTTTCCAAACAAAACATTCTCAAGTGTGAGGTGGGAATCTTAATTTGCCAAGTAGGATAAACGTTTTAGTTATACTAAAAAAGAACATTTCTAGGCAACCTTTAGGCATACTAAATACATTTTAACATTTCTGGTCATTATGATTCCCGGGGAACATGATTCCCATGAATTTAAAAACATTCCGGATACCAAACGCCCCCTTAAGTCAACTGTTTGCTCCTTATACCAAGTTACAAGTTTATATAATTAAACAAAAATCAATAGGTTGTTGCTGTTAATAATTTGGGGAAATGGAAAACAGCCACACAGATGGTGGCATTAATCATCCTCCTTGCTACTCGAGACTGCAGGTATTTGAGAAAGCTTTAAGAAAAACTGTTGATTTGCCCCTATTTGACATATGTGAATGGATTATTTCTATTTGATTTTCAGTCACGGAGGACCTGTCATTTTGGTGGAATCTGGTGTTCTCTTGCTTTATATTGCAGCAGGGCTTGCCTTATGGTCATTTGTAGTATATATGAAGGAAATATGGAAGGTGTTGCAAAGGTAGCGTGGTTGATGTTTCTCTGCTTACACATATATCCAACTCTTTGGTGTGTTTGATTCTTTTGATAATTTCTCACATAGACAGTTTGGTTAGTGATACCATGGAAGGGAAATGCAGACATTGTGACAAATATTTATAATGTTTAGTGTTTGCTCTCCACAATGTCTAGCTTTGCACAGCACCATTCCTCTTATTACCGAAAATTGTATTGGGATTTTTTTCCCTAGTCACCCCAGGAAAGAGAAAATAAAGGATGGTACATGGGTTAATTTGGGAGGAAACCAGGGTACTAGTTATGGTTATATTCTTTCCTAATTCGAGCTTATTAAAGTTTCCCCCAGTGGAATCAATGTGCTTGTAGTTGACTCTTAAATTGTGTTTTTGCTCTGGTGGTCATATTATTTGACAATACTTAAATATACAACAGTTACATTTTCGTAGTGGAACTTGCAAATCACCCATCAACAGAATCCTTATATTGGAAGGATTTGAGGATACAAAATCATTCCTTAACTGGATCAATGGTTTATATTCTTGTATTTAATATTTATGCTGTAAGCAGAAGGAGTTCATGGAATAAGATTGTTTTTTTGATGAATATAGAATTAGACTTGAATTTCAGGCACCTCACTTGTGATTCAAAATTTGCTTTTAATATGGATGAACTTGAACAACAAAATCCTCAGATCTCAGCATGCAAGGCTGGTAGATCAGTTATAATCTGGGTGTCGATGACAAACACCACCATCTGACTCGGTTCAGTTATTCGGTGGGTTTCACAATTTTAAATGCCCTTTCCCCCCATCAATTTGAAATGCTCTAACACTGTTTACTAGGCAGTTGGTAATGACTTTTTAATTTTGAAATGTAATTTAAAAAATATTTTTTGTTTTAAAAAAATAGTTTTATTTTCATTTTAATATATTTTCAAAATAATTTGAAAATCACCTTTCAACATCATAAAAATTGATTTGTGAGCTTATACCAATTTGGGTAAGGTGTGGAATGACCAAAAGATGGAAAGAATAAAGGGCAATAGAAAACGAGAAATTGAAAAGGCTCGACATTGAAATTAAAGGAAGATACTGCCGAAAAGTTTGGTGTTTTAGGGAAATCCTCGACTGTGGCAGAGATTTTCCAATACAAGGGTGGGTGATGTAGAAGAATGGGGGGAGGGGAGCAACAGAGTGAAGCTAATCACTATTTGGTACACGAGAGAGAGTCGAAGAATTAAAGGGAATGGGGAACTTTTGTCAACTGTCAAAATGGAGAAGGATGAACTTAAAAGGGAATGAGAACCTTCTTGTGCACTGTCAAAACGGAGAAATAAAAATGGAAATGATATGTTTGGATACACAATCCGGTGAACGTCAACACTCATAGTCTTATTTGAATCCCCTTACATTTTCAAATATTAATATAATTAAATTTTAAATAATAAAAAAATATTATACTTATTATTTTTATTTTAAGATATAAATTATTATTACATAATATTTTAATTAATAATAAAAATAATATTAAAATTCTATATAATAATATTAACATTATTTTACATTATTTAAACAAAACACCTCAATAATATTTAAAACCTATATTTTTTTATGAAGAAAATATAATGTGATACTTATAAAGGATTTTTCTATTATAAGTAATCTACCATTGGAGTGTATTCATATGACTTTTATGGCAATCAGTTACTCTTGCTATTGCACGGGTGCACGGGATATGTAACGTGTGAGCAAATAGTATATTATATGATATATATATATATAACATTAAGCCCTCTTATGAGTATATATATATATATATATATATATATATATATATATATATATATATATATATATTACATAAGACAGGAAAGTTCTATCGCACAATTTAAATTTTTAAGTTTGGCAATACTAAGAAAGGCATAAAATTCCTCACTTGATCATAAATATTAGAAAAACCAACAAACCTTGGCAAACTAATAAAATCTTTATGCATCTATTGCAATAGAGACTCTCAAATGTTCTTTATACTTATGTAGACAACTACAAAGTGGTTCCACCTATACTGCTTCTTGATTATTTAAAGTGGAACATAATTTTTCTGTAATTTTAAAAATCTATATTCTGTTGACAAAGAATATATAATGCCATACTTATAAAGAATTTTTCAGTTATAAGTAATCTACCATTGGAGTGTGTTCATATGCCCTTTATGGCAACGTGATCCTCTTGCTCTTGCACGGGAACATGAGATATGTTACATGTAAGCAAATAGTATAATATACAATATGATCTGTCCTGGACCGGGGTCAATAGATCCGATCTCAAGCCAGTCACGAACAGTATGTCAATACCGTCTAGTAGACCGGATGTATGTGTATCCGATGTATGTATCCGTTGTCCTTGGGTGAAGAAAGCGGATTGGGCGTCCTGGAGATCCTTTACACCGACCTAACGCGTTGAAGTGGGCGAATGGTGGTGTCACCTGCAAAGATTCTCCGACGCTCAAGTCAGTGATTATATTCCAAGTAAGGAATGTATTCAGAGAGGAATCAGTCGTCAAAGAGCTCAAGAAGATCCGTCACTTCAATCATGAAGTGAGTTCATATACCTGATCGGCTCGTTTTTCGAGGACTCGTTAGTGGGGAACCACTAACTCCCATTAGCATTATTTTATTGCGCACTTACCAGCATGATTGGGTCAAGTGGCAATTTTATATTGAGCATGGGGAATATAGACTAGGATTAGGGAACAAGTTGACCATCCCCGTGAGCAGAATTTGGCTCGTAGTGCAGGGAATTATTGATCGATCCCTGTAGCAATAATCCTTGTCTTTAGCGCAGTGACGTGTGTGTTGTCCGGTGTCATGGTGTTATCCTGAACAACCGGTATAGGGAGAACGCCTGATACGGAATCACAGTCCGGATGTATACCGATGACACCGGTTACACGTTGATGTCTTGACAAAGATGTTGGAACATGTCATGCAGATCGGATACCGGTATTGAGACCGGATCGCTGACCTGTCAAAGCATTCAAGCCATGCCCCTGGGGGCCGGTGTTAAGACCGGATCATATGCCCCCTAGCTTGTTATAGTGACTGGCGGAGTCACTGTAATGAGCTATAACACTTAAGTTTAGCTTTTATAGGCATGGGTTGAAATTGAATTCCGTAAGAAGGCGGTGTAGCCTCTTAGGAATTTCCAAGGAGTTGGATTCCGTAAGAAGGCGGAATAGCCTCTTAGGAATTTCCAAGGAGTTGGATTCCGTAAGAAGGCGGAATAGCCTCTTAGGAATTTCCAAGGAGTTGGATTCCGTAAGAAGGCGGAATAGCCTCTTAGGAATCTCAATGAAGTACAATTTTACAAGTGTTGAACTTACTTGAATTTGTTGATTATGTACTCCGTAAAACATTGGAAATTAGGCGGTATGGTGCAGCATATAGCTGTGACACCAATTCTTCCTGCAAGGAATTTATTGGATTTTGGGATTAGCGTGGTGCAGCATATAGCTGTGACACCAGCTCTTTCCACAAGAAGCCTGCAGGACCTTGGGGACGAATTAGTGCAGCATATAGCTGTGACACCAGTTCTTTCCATAGGCGGCCTGCAGGACCTTAGGGTCGGTATGGTGCAGCATATAGCTGAGACACCAATCCTTTCCCCCCAAGGAGTTTTTGTTGACTCCGTTTGCGAAGCGTTGTTGCATGTTGGTTGATCTTTATGGAATAAAGAGTTATGCATCTGTGCTTCAGTTTTGGAGCCGTTGTCTTATCTGCATGGGAACAAGTTCAGGAGTTTTATCGTCGAATCACTTCATAGGTGATTGAGATCATCCGTCTTGGGGATGTGTACGATACCAGGAACTACATTGTCAGGTCACATATTAGGTGATTGAGATCATCCGTCCTTGGGGTGTGTATGGCGCCAGGAGTTACATCGTCAGATCACAGAATAGGTGATTAAGATCATCCGTCCTGGGCAAGTACACAACGTCAGGAGTTACATCGTCATATCACATAATGGGTGACTGAGGTTATCCGTTCTGGAAAAGTACACAACGCCAAGAGTTACATCGTCAGATCACAGATTAAGTGATTTAGATAATCAGTCCTGGAGACATTTTTTCAATCGTAGGAGTACGGATTGAGTGAATAGTTCTCAGTTTTCAAAAGCCTCCATCATAAGAGTAATGATGGGAATTATTCGTACCAGGAGTTACATCATCGAATCACAGAATAGGTGATTGAGATCATCCGTCCTGGATACATTTTTTCAATCGTAGTACGTTTAGTAGAAAACAGCTTTAATAGAGGAATTGCATGTGTATTGAATCATTCCGGACTTAAGTAGTGAAGATCGGGTATGGACGTAGAACCCTCATTCCGGATTTTTACATGCAAGATGGAGAACGGATAGAGACGTATAACTATCGTTTTCATGCATAGGCATTTTGATAGCCAAAGACTTGTTGTGTTTGGAGTTCGGTTTGATCCTACAATCCATGTCGTATTTGGTGTTCGGTTTAATCCTACTAACCGTTCTCCAATCGGTCTTTGGTTTTTCCCAATGACGATTCTTCACCGACGTTCGGTCAGTCCTACTAGTCGTACTCAGAGTTCGGTTTAATCCTACAATCCGAGCCTTCAATACGGGGTTCAGATCAGGGCTAATCCTGAACCTACTGCGCCCGTCACTTGGGGTTCAGCGTGGTCTTGAAGAAGAACCAGCTTACTGCGCCCAAGCCTTCAATGTTTTATGAAGAGTAAAGCATTTAATAATCCGTTCAGCGTGATTAATATTGAGGTCGGATTGAAATAATTGCCTCAGAAAATTAATCAAATCATTTAAGATAAATAAGTTTTAGAACGGAGAAATATATACATGAATATTGTCCCCAAGTATAAGTTTGTTAAGGGATTGGTACCTGTCATAGGGAATTACCCTTAATTCCTTTGGGGAGAGAAGGAGTCGATCCGTTGTAACAGGACGGATGACTATTATTAATTCGTTACTCTCACTGGAGAGAACGATATCGTCCATTGTGAGAGTATTGTTCCGAATTTGGGGAACTGTATCTCAATCGTAAGAGTACGGATTGAGTCTTCAAAGACTTCCATCATAAGGATGATGATGGGAATTGTCCGCGCCAGGAGTTACCTCGTCAACTCACAGAATATGTGATTGAGAGAATCCGTCCTGGGGAACTGTATCTCAATTGTAAGAGTACGGATTGAGTCTTCAAAGACTTCCATCATAAGGATGATGATGGGAATTGTCCGCGCCAGGAGTTACCTCGTCAATTCACAGAATATGTGATTGAGAGCATCCGTCCTGGGGGAGTGTATCTCAATCGTAAGAGTACGGATTGAGTCTTCAAAGACTTCCATCATAAGGCTGATGATGGGAATTGTCCGCGCCAGGAGTTACCTCGTCAACTCACAGAATATGTGATTGAGAGAATCCGTCCTGGGGAACTGTATCTCAATCGTAAGAGTACGGATTGAGTCTTCAAAGACTTCCATCATAAGGATGATGATGGGAATTGTCCGCGCCAGGAGTTACCTCGTCAATTCACAGAATATGTGATTGAGAGCATCCGTCCTGGGGAAATTAGTCTCAATTGTTCTTCTTCAACCGGTGTTCAGCCAAACCTACTAACCGTACCCAGAGTTCGGTTTAATCCTATAATCTGGGCCTTCGAATGGGGTTCGGTGCAATCCTACAACCCATTTCCTGAGGTTCGGTTTAATCCTACAACTCAGGTCTTCACCGACGTTCGGCCAAACCTACTAATCGTACTCGGAGTTCGGTTCAATCCTACAATCCGAGCCTTCACCGGTGTTCAGCCAAACTTACTAACCGTACCCAAAGTTCGGTTTAATCCTACAATCTGGGCCTTCGAATGGGGTTCAGTGCAATCCTACAACCCATTTCCTGAGGTTCGGTTTAATCCTACAACCCAGGTCTTCACCGACGTTCGGCCAAACCTACTAGTCGTACTCGGAGTTCGGTTCAATCCTACAATCCGAGCCTTCACCAGTGTTCAGCCAAACTTACTAACCGTACCCAGAGTTCGGTTTAATCCTACAATCTGGGCCTTCGAATGGGGTGATTCACCCAGTTGTACCTTCGAAGAGGTTCATCGCTAACAACGGATACATTGTTAGGATCATCCGTCCTGAAAGTATCTTGTCACAACAGTGTTGTGCATCGAATAAAATCATAAAGACAATGGGTGAATCATTTAGAGTATTTCATTAATTATGAATTACAAAAGAGAGAAAGAGAGATGAGTCGAGGTTATGACTCATTAGACCTTCTTGGTAAAACCTGATCTGGATCTGCTCTTATCACTCTGTTGTAACGTTGGGGATTTCTTTCTTGCTGCTGTTGCTTCCAAGTGTATTTCAATGCTCACATACTTGGATGCTTTCCTCTTGAATTCTTCAAAATTCACTGGAGGGTTCTTTGCCAATGACATGGCAAAAGCAGAGCTTGGTTGCAAAGCTTCTATTGCTATGTGCAATTGAAGTGCTTCTGCCAAGTTTGGAACAGCAGCTGCTTCCTTGTGAAACCTCTTCAAGAAGTCCTTGAGAGTTTCATGCTCCCCTTGCCTAATCTGAGCCAAGGTATGAGATGTTCTGGGAATATCACTGGAAATGACAAAGTGGTCCACAAACGCTGTTGCCATTTCTTCCCATGAGTTAATGGAACCTGATGGTAGCTTTCTGAACCAGCTAAGGGCATCATCAACAAGAGTCCGAGGGAACATCCTACACATGACATCTTCATCTGCCCCCAGGTACATGGCTTCGAGTGTATAAGCATCAAGATGCTTAGTAGGATCAGTTTCACCACTGTATTTTTCTACAGAGAGAGGTTGAGTAGTCTGTAGGTGCTTAGGGATACGTACACTCATAAGTCTCCTTGAAAAAGGGACTGTGAGCTTATAAGTTACTGGAGAGGCTGTCATCAGCCTCCTCTTCCCTTTAACAACTCTCTTATCAGAATCGTGGATCTGTTCCTTCCCTTCAAATGTGGGGATATTTGAATACTGGGGGGTAGAGGATTTTTCTCCCTCGGTTGTGTGATGTGACCCCTTGATCAGAGACATGGCTCTCTCCTCCACGCTCTTTCTTTCGCGTTTCAATTCCATCAGTTCCTCCCTCAGCTTTCTTATCATCTCATCCTTTAGATTTGGTGCTGAAACCTGCACCATTCTTTTTGAACTTTCCACAGGCGACTCAAAAGCTAAGTGCCTGTTCACTGGTTGTTCCTGGGCAGTGATGTCTTGCACGTGCCCATCTGGTTGGTTTCTCCCATTGCCTTTCATAATAAGAGACCAAACTTCTTAAACGAGAGGTGGGAATAACTTTAACGGGTCCCACTGGGCGTGCCAATGATCTGTCCTGGACCGGGGTCAATAGATCCGATCTCAAGCCAGTCACGAACAGTATGTCAATACCGTCTAGTAGACCGGATGTATGTGTATCCGATGTATGTATCCGTTGTCCTTGGGTGAAGAAAGCGGATTGGGCGTCCTGGAGATCCTTTACACCGACCTAACGCGTTGAAGTGGGCGAATGGTGGTGTCACCTGCAAAGATTCTCCGACGCTCAAGTCAGTGATTATATTCCAAGTAAGGAATGTATTCAGAGAGGAATCAGTCGTCAAAGAGCTCAAGAAGATCCGTCACTTCAATCATGAAGTGAGTTTATATACCTGATCGGCTCGTTTTTCGAGGACTCGTTAGTGGGGAACCACTAACTCCCATTAGCATTATTTTATTGCGCACTTACCAGCATGATTGGGTCAAGTGGCAATTTTATATTGAGCATGGAGAATATAGACTAGGATTAGGGAACAAGTTGACCATCCCCGTGAGCAGAATTTAGCTCGTAGTGCAGGGAATTATTGATCGATCCCTGTAGCAATAATCCTTGTCTTTAGCGCAGTGACGTGTGTGTTGTCCGGTGTCATGGTGTTATCCTGAACAACCGGTATAGGGAGAACGCCTGATACGGAATCACAGTCCGGATGTATACCGATGACACCGGTTACACGTTGATGTCTTGACAAAGACGTTGGAACATGTCATGCAGATCGGATACCGGTATTGAGACCGGATCGCTGACCTGTCAAAGCATTCAAGCCATGCCCCTGGGGGCCGGTGTTAGGACCGGATCACAATATATATAACATTAAGCCCCATTATGGGTATATAAAATAAATAAGGCATGAAAGATCTAGTGAGTTCAAATTTTTATGTCTGTGAATATTAAGAGAGGCATAAAATTCCTCAATTGATTATAAACATTAGAAAAACCAATAAACCTTGGCAACCTGATAGAATCTTTGTGCATCTATTACAAATAATGCTCTTTATACTCATGCAGACACATGCAAAGTGGTTTCTACCTATATTGTTTCTTGATTATTTAAAGTGAAACGTACTTTTTCTGTAATTTTTAAGACCTATATTCTTTTGATAAAAAGTATATAATATCATGCTTATAAAAGATTTTTCGGTTATAAGTAATCTACCATTGGAGTGTATTCATATGCCCTTTATGGCAACCAGATCCTCTTGCTCTTGCTTCGGTTTGTAACATGTAAGCAAATTGTATAATATATAATATATATAACAATAAGCTCTCTTATGTGTGTGTGTGTATATATATATATATATATATATATATATAATAAATAAGATGGGAAAGATCTACCAAGCAATTCAGATTTTTAAGGCTGGGAATACTAAGAGAGACATAAAATTCCTCAATTGATCATAAACATTAAAAAAACCAATAAACCTTGGCAACCTGATAGAATCTTTGTGCATCTATTACAATAGAGACTTCCCAATGTTCTTTATACTCATGTCAGACACATGCAAAGTGGTTCTACCTATACTGTTTCTTGATTATTTAAAGTGAAACGTATTTTTTCTGTAATTTTTAAGACCTATATTTTTTTTAATAAAAAGTATATAATGCCATGCTTATAAAGGATTTTTCAGTTATAAGTAATCTACCACTGGAGTGTATTCGTATGCCTTTTGATCCGTCCTTTACGGGGGTGTAAAGTTATGATCCTGAAACAGCTCAATCTGATACCAAATAGTGTATATAAATGTTCAGATGTAGAGTGTCTTTGTATGTTGAGGCAGAGTCTGAACCATACTGGGGCGGAGAGTAACTCGCACTGCGGAGTGGTAGTCCGCCTGGAATTGCCTCTTATGCTTTGACACGGAGTGCAGTATACACTAGGCGGTGTCCCAGTCCGCCTGGAGGAGTCTTCTTAGCCTTGACCCGATTGGGGGTAATACCTGCAATCGTTCTCCGACGCTCAAGTCAGTATATCAGAATACTTTAAGACTTAGAAAGACAATCAGAGAGAATTATGCAAGTAAGAGAGAGAGTAAGGTTCAGAAATGGGGGAGAGAGCCCCCGTATACCTTTTTGCTGAGATTTATATACCTGTTACTGGTGCTGCATTATTGGTAGGGCCCGTTCCTTGTTTTCTAGCATAAAGCAAGAAAGACAATGGGTCCCTGTGTCGTTCACGAGCACCGTTAATGTAGTAGGTATTTCCACTTACTTGGGAAGCGTGACTGCTTTATTATTTTATTGTTATTCCCCTTTATGCGTGACAGCGTGATTCCCATTATTAACCTCTCAAGACAGAGTCAATCTCGTGCCGGGGTTGTGAGTATGGGTTCGCTACGCAGTATGGGAAGTTCAATATTCCGCCTGAGTTGAGCCTATGGCTTGGCGGAGTAATATGCATTCTGGCGGCGTTACCTGCCTAGGCAGGGTTACTTCCCTTGGCGGAGTAACTTGCCTTGGCGGAGTTATGACCCTTGGCAGGGTAACATGCCTAGGCGGAGTATTGTGCCTTGGCGGTATGTACTCCGTATAGAAGTGATTATAATGTGCTCAATCGCGTACTCCTCTTGTTCAAAATGCTGATCTGGCAAAGCATTAAAGCCATGCTCTTGGGGGCCGGTGTTAGGACCGGATCACCTTTTATGGCAACTAGCTCCACTTACACTTACACGGGTGAACATGATGTGTAAACTGTAAGCAAATTGTATAATATATAATATATATAACATTAAGCCCTCTTATGGGTATATATATATATATATATATATATATATAATAAATATACAAGACAAGAAAGATCTATTGAGCAGTTCAAATTTTTAAGACTGGGAATACTAAAAGAGACATAAAATTCCTCAATTGATCATAAATATTAGAAAAATATACAAACTTTGGAAACCTGATAGAATTTTTGTGCATCTATTACAATAGAGACTCCCTAATGCTCTTTATACTCATGAAGACAGATGCAAAGTGGTTTCACCTATACTGCTTTTTGATTATTTAAAGTGAAACGTACATTTTCTGTAATTTTTAAAACCTATATTCTTTTGATAAAGAAAATATAATGTCATGCTTATAAAGGATTTTTTGGTTATAAGTAATCTACCATTAGAGTGTATTCATATGCCCTTTATGGCAACCAGATCCTCTTGCTCTTGTACCGGTGCACAGGATATGTAACATGTAAGCAAATTGTATAATATATAATATATATAACATTAAGCCCTTTGTGGGTATATATATATATATATATATATATATATATATATATATATATATATAAGCTAGAAAGATCTACCAAGCAGTTCATATTTTTAAGGCTGGGAATACTAAGAGAGACATAAAATTCCTCAATTGATGAGAAACATTAAAAAAAACTAATAAACCTTGGCAACCTCATAGAATCTTTATGCATCTATTGCAATAGAGACTTACCAATGTTCTCTATACTCATGCCAGACACATGCAAAGTGGTTCTACCTATACTGTTTCTTTATTGTCTAAAGTGAAACATATTTTTCTGTAATTTTTAAGATCTGTGTTCTTTTGAGAAAAAGTATATAATGCCATGCTTATATAGGATTTTTCGGTTATAAGTAATCTACCATTTGAGTGTATTCACATGCCTTTTATGGCAACTAGCTTCTCTTACTTATACACGGGCGAACGTGATGTGTAAACTGTAAGCAAAGTGTATAATATATAATATTTATAACATTAAGCCTCCTTATGGGTATATATATATATATATATATATATATATATATATATATAATAAATAAGACGGGAAAGATTTACCAAGTAAGTTATAATTTTAAGGCTGGGAATACTAACTGAGACATAAAATTCCTCAATTGATCATAAAAATTAAAAAAAAAACCAATAAACCTGTCAACCTGATAGAATCTTTATGCATCTATTGCAATAGAGAATTCCATATGTTTTTTATACTCATGCCAGACACATGCAAGGTGGTTCTACCTATACTATTTCTTTATTATTTAAAGTGAAACATACTTTTTCTGTAATTTTTAAGACCTATATTCTTTTGATAAAAAGTATATAATGCCATGCTTATAAAGGATTTTTCGGTTATAAGTAATCTACCATTGGAGTGTATTAATATGCCTTTTATGGCAACTAGCTCCTCTTACTCTTACATGGGTGAACGTGATGTGTAAACTGTAAGCAAAGTGTATAATATATATATATATATATATATATATATATATATAAGACAAGAAAGATCTATCGAGCAGTTTAAATTTTTAAGTCTGGGAATACTAAAAAGGCATAAATTTCCTCAGTTAATCATAAACATTAGAAAAATATACAAACTTTGGAAACCTGATAGAATCTTTGTGCATCTATTGCAATAGAGACTCCTCAATGCTCTTTATACTCATGCAGACACATGCAAAGTGGTTCTACCTGTTTCTTGATTATTTAAAGTGAAACGTACTTTTTTATAATTTTTAAGACATATATTCTTTTGATAAAAAGTATATAATGCCACGTTTATAAAAGATTTTTTGGTTATAAGTAATCTACCATTGGAGTGTATTCATATGCCCTTTATCGCAACCAGATACTCTTGCTCTTGCTTCGTTGGACAGGATATGTAATATGTAAGTAAATTGTATAATATATAATATATATATAACATTAAGCCTTCTTATGAGTATATATATATATATATAATAAATTAGACTGAAAAGATCTACCAAGCAGTTCAGATTTTTAAGGCTCGGAATACTAAGAGAGACATAAAATTTCTCAATTGATCATAAACATTAAAAAAAACCAATAAACCTTGGCAACCTGATAGAATCTTTGTGTATCTATTGCAATAGAGACTTTCCAATATTCTGTATACTCATGCCAGACACATGCAAAGTGGTTTTACCTATACTATTTCTTGATTATTTAAAGTGAAACGTACTTTTTCTATAATTTTTAAGACCTATATTCTTTTAATAAAAAGTCTATAATGCCATGCTCATAAAGAAATTTTTAGTTATAAGTAATCTACCATTGGAGTGTATTCATATGCCTTTTATGCAACTAGTTCCTCTTACTCTTACACGGGTGAACGTGATGTATAAACTATAAGAAAAGTGTATAATATATAATATAGATAACATTAAGCCTCCTTATGGCATATATATATATATATATATATATATATATATATAAGACAAGAAAGATCTATCGAGCAGTTCAAATTTTTTGAAGTCTAGGAATACTAAAAGAGACATAAATTTCCTCAATTGATCATAAATATTAGAAAAACATACAAACTTTGGAAACCTGATAAAATCTTTGTGCATTTATTGCAATAGAGACTCCTCAGTGCTCTTTATACTTATGTAGACATATGCAAAGTGGTTCCATCTATACCGCTTCTTGATTATTTAAAGTGAAATGTACTTTTTCTGTAATTTTTAAAACCTATATTCTTTTGATAAAGAAAATATAATGTCATACTTATAAATGATTTTTCAGTTATAATTTACCATTCACTAGTGGAAAAAATGGATGTAATCGCGGTTAAAAATGACCTTTAATCACGGTAGATGTTCTCACACCTCTTCCAAGTCTACCAGACGCAGGTTCAAGCATTTAACAAAAGGGCAAAAATACTTTCCATTCACCTCCACTGCATTCCTCGTTACGAATTCTATAAATGATTCAACTCCCCCCCTCGTACTCTAGACTTAGGCGTGATGCAGTTATCCAACTCCGATCCATACCAACTGTTTACAAGGTGCTATGATCAATCTTACTTTTTCTACAAAGGTGGTGGTCCTATACCTATTCAGGATAACAATTGTTTTTATACGTCATTCATATATATAGGTTAGGACTTATTTTAAAATTTAATGAAATTTCGGTAGCATTTCGCATTGGTCTTTAAGTACACAAAATGAGAGTGGTCAAATCAAATTCAACCACAACCAAATATGCACCCGGAGAACAACACAAAATGCAAGTTACTGAAAGTTTATCAAATTTTAAAATAACTCCTAACTTGTACATACTAACAATGACGTATAAAAAATAATTGTTCATCCCAAACTGTCCAAACGGACAATTCAAGATTCAACACAAATGATGAAATTAATTAATTTAATGACCATTTGTGTCGAATCTCAAACGGGGAACTACGGTTCACTCATATGCACAACAACTTTCATACTAGTTAATTAGTACGAGCCTACGAGTTTACAAGATTGAAAACCACATACATACAATAGACAGAAATAACATTATATACGAGCAACCAACAACAACAGCAAGTAATTTTCCCACAATAACATTACATACAATAGACAGAAATACATATGTAGAATAGTTCCATTGTTCCCACAAGGCATCTTGTGATGAATTCCATTTTTGATTGTTTTATAGTAATTTTTTGATTATTAGTTAACTACTATATAACAGTGTAACTTGTATTATTTCTAAGTAAATTTTTATTTTTATTTAAAATTTATGACCCACCCGCATAATGGTAGTTAATTATTCATTATGTTAAACCCAGTATTCGGAGTTCCTATCGAGGTTACTATATAGAGGCAAGATTACAGCAAACTTGTCCCTCCAATATTAATCAAATGTACAGATTATTTAATAGTTTCAAGTAGTTATTTCTAGAGTAAGGCTCTACATCAATATGTGTTTGATGATTTTCTTTTCTAATGTTTAATTCTGATCCAATAGTATTTATTTATTTTTTTATGTAGGTCTGAACTCGCCATATTTTTTAAAATCTGAAGGGGATACAAAGATTATTCAGTAGTTTGTTTCCCTATACACTAAGGTGATTTATTTCTAATTTGATAGCCTAAAGCTTCTTATTCTATTCATCCTTTACTTGGTTTCCATACAGACCATTGAATGTTAGTTTGAAGGAAATGAAGTCTTCAAAAAAGATTAATCTTGATAAACTGAGTTGAACACTTTTCAGGTCCCATAATTAATTTTATTTCACACAAGGGATGTGTCAGAGTGAAATGGCCCACAACCACAAGACGTTGCTAAGATGCTTAGGATTTCTAACTCCACACAGTGTTACGTATTTTAGGGATATAACTTTTTTCTTGCATATGGATATACATTTAAAAGGTATCCTTAGTATATTAAATAGATGATTATGTGTATTATATGTAACATCCAAAATTTGTAAAAATGATTAATTAAGAGGAATACACAAAACCAACAAGCTTGCTTTAATTGTTACACAGATATTATCTAATCAGATATCTTATACATATATAATATCTATATTACAGGGAATGTCACAGGCAATGAAAACACAATGAGATTGAAAAAAAATGAAAACACATGTCTAATCATATATCTTGCTGCTCCCTTTTTACAATTTTTCATTAAATAGATTGAAAAAAAAATTTAGCACAACAATGAAAACACATGAAAACAGAGGCAATGTCACAGGCAATGTCAAATAAGCAGAGACAGAGTTCAGCTTCAACAATGAAAACACAAACTCAAAGACCTATATTCGTTCATGTTCAACTGCACACAAATAGAGAGACAAGTTTTCCAGACAATGGTGATAAAGCATAACAACGAAGCAAGGCTAAAAAGTGAACGAAAGAAGAAGGGTAAGGGAGCACTTACCAGACAATGGTGAACGAAGAAGAAGAAGGGCACGCGAAAGAAAAAGGAAGTGAACGGAGAAGCCTACGACCAGCAATGAGGAGAATGAGGAAAAAGACGACAACCAGCGCGAAAGAAGAAGAAAAAGTGAAAAAAGGCTGAAAGGCGCGACTTTTGAAGTTTTAGAAAGGATGTATATTCACGGTTCCCCTTGAAACCGTGAATATATTACACATATATTCACGGTTAAACAAACAACTGTGGATAAATGTTAACTATATCACCACGGTTACGACCCCAACTGTGGATAAATATTAAATCTATAATCATAGTTATAGAAATAACCGTGGACATACAGTACTCAGTATTAAACCCTAAAACCTGAACTATATATCCACGGTTGGAAATACGACCGTGATTATAGACATCAATATATATCCACGGTTAACATCATAACCCTGATCATACCCATGAATATATAGTCACGGTTGTGCCAAAACCGTGGATATATATTTCAGGTACTATATATCCACGGTTGACTCCTCAACCGTGAATATATATTGAGGGTACGATCACGGTTATGATGTTAACCGTGGATATATAGTTTTCTCTAATTATATCGTTCACCTTATAATTTTAAAAATGCCACCGCGTATGTTTTTATCACTGATCCACTTCAACCCGTGAATGTATCCTGTTGTTATATCCAACTTTTGCACTAGTGATTGGAGTGTATTCATATGCCCTTTATGGCAACTAGCTCATCTTGCTCTTGCACGGGTGCACGAGATATGTAACATGTAAACAGATAGTATAATATATATATATAACATTAAGCCCTCTTATGGGTATATATATATATATATATATAATAAATAAATAAGACAAGAAAGATCTATCGAGCTGTTCAAGTTTTTAAGTTTGGAAATACTTTGAGAGGCATGAAATTCCTTAATTGATCATAAACATTAGAAAAACCAATAAACATTAGCAATCTGATAGAATCTTTGTGCATCTATTGCAATAAAGACCGCCCAATGCTCTTTTTACTCATGCAGACACATGTAAAGTGGTTCTACCTACTCTGCTTCTTGATTATTTAAAGTGAAACATACTTTTTCTGTAATTTTTAAAACCTATATTTTTTATAAAGAAAATATAATGCGATACTTATAAAGGGTTTTTCTGTTATAAGTAATCTACCATTGGACTGTATTCATATGCCTTTTACGACAACTAGCTCCTCTTGCTATTGCACACGTGCATAGTTATTGTAAGCAAATAGTATAAAAGTTAGGAAGAAGATTTAACCATAGAATGTGTTATTTACAAAACGTAGAACCCGACAAAAGCATGATAAATACGTTATTAGATTTGTTTTAGTTGACTCATAATCAAATCTTTGTTTGGCTTTTGTAGTCTTCTTTTATCTATTTTCTCTTAATTACTCTATTTGAAATCTATAGGTCATTCACAAGTTGGATTCATATATCTTTCATATGATTATGTTGTATTTTTTTATTCTATTATACATTTTTACCCATAATATTTTATTGTCGTACATATTCTCATTATAATTTAAATTTTTTCTCATGCAATGCACGAGTTAAAAACTACTACCTCTAGTTCCAAAGCAAATTTTAGTAGAATTTTTTGGTCTCTTAATATAAGCAAAATTAGACTTTCCCAATGTCATTAAATGCTTGTTTACCAAATATGTCCTTATCATATATATTTCTAAGGCCACTAATTCTTCATGTAATAAATGATACTAAGGGTATTTTAGAAAATTAAATCAAATATGTGGTAACATTAATGCAAATAACTACCTTCAACTACTATTCTTAATATGTGTGAAGTTAGGTATATTTACTTATATTTGGAACCGGAGGTAGTAGTATATATTATATTTACATAATATAAATTAATATTATTAATAAAAAAATGGAGGGAACGGAATTTTTTGGGTTTTTAATTCTATTCTTTGAGTGACGGCCACTCCCCTCCTTTTTTTCCCTCATCATATGTGTCGCGGCCCCACACTTTTTTTAATTAAATTAAGATTTTGACACTTTGGGTATCAACCGAGGGAACACAAAATTTCTTTTAGAATTTCTAATTTTATTTTCAGCACTCCCTCCATCTCGGTCCCTCCCTCCTCTCATTTCCCTCATACGCGAGTGTTGCTGCCATACACAACTCCTTGTTTCTCTTTCTCACAAACTTCGGTTTCCCTCACCAGTGGCTCACCCACTCTTTTCTCTTCGGTCTGGCAGTGTCCCCGAGCCACGATCCCTCACTCCCTTGACTCACTCTCATCTCATTGCAAGGTTTGTCCCTCACTCACTCTCTCGTCCTCTCATCTCTGTTCTTACTTTCGTCTCCCTGTTTCAGTTTGGCGTCTCATCTCTATTCTCAATCTCTCGTCTCTGTTCTGGTGTCTTCTCCGACGCTGTTCCGGTAATATATATATATTGATCTGTCCTGGACCGGGGTCAAGAGATCCGATCTCAAGTCAGTCACAAATAGTATGTCAATACCGTCTAGTAGACCGGATGTATGTGTATCCGATGTCGGTATCCGTTGTCCTTGAATGAGGAGAGCGGATTGGGCGTTCTGGAGATCCTTCACACCGACCTAACGCGTTGAAGTGGGCGAATGGTGGTGTCACCTGCAAAGATTCTCCGACGCTCAAGTCAGTGATTATATTCCAAGTAAGGAATGTATTCAGAGAGGAATCAGTCGTAAAAGTGCTGAAGAAGAAGATCCCTAACTTCAATCATGAAGTTAGTTCATATACCTGATTGGCTCGATTAACGAGGACTCGTTGGTGGGGAACCACCAACTCCCATTAGCATTATTATATTGCGCACTTACCTGCATGATTGGGTCAAGTGGCTATTTTATATTGAGCGTAGAGAATGTAGACTAGGATTAGGGAATAAGTTGACCATTCCCGTGAGCAAAATTTGGCTCGTAGTGTAGGGAATTATTGATCGATCCCTGTAGCAACAATCCTTGTCATTAGCACAGTGACGTGTGTATTGTCCGATGTCATGGTGTTATCCTGAACAACCGGTATAGGGAGAACGCCTGATACGGAATTACAGTTCGGATGTATACCGATGACACCGGTTACACGTAGATGTCTTATCAAAGACGTTGAAATATGTATAGCAGATCGGATACCGATATTGAGACCGGATCATATGTCCCCTAGCTTGTGTGAGGGACTGAATAGTTGTTCACATAAGCTACTCAACCTGCGAGAGGTCTTAATATCGGTAAGCTTACGTGTGTAACAGTTCCTTAGCATCTGTTGTCATTCGTAAAGAACCGCTCTGATTTTAATAGAAAAGACCCTTCGGTACTGTCACAACGGATTCAGACAAAGATTCGTTGTGTGAGAATTTCAAGAGTTTATTGGAATTGAAAGCTCTTGAAGTTCGTGTAACGGCTGTAAAGCGTAAATTGCGTTGCATGATTAGACATTAATGCTTTTAATCACGTGGGCAAGCAATTATTGCGTCTGAGATGAAAATCTCATTAACCGTCGTTTTGGGCTTAATGGGCCTGAAGTTTTCAAAACTTTTGGGCCTAGTGGATAGCCCTTTGCTGAGTCGCTATCGTTTTGGCGCCCAAGAATTTGGAACGGTTGTGTCGTTTCGCTTGTGAACAGGTGCGTTTTATCGAGAACGACACAACTTCAAGAGGAGGTTACCGGTCCTCTTTGTTTCCTATAAAAGGAATACTTAGTGGATTCTGGGTTCCATTTGCTTTTGCTTTCTCAACGAAACTCTGCAGAAATTTTGCAAGGAAGTTTATCACCTACATTGCGAGGGTTTCTTCGTTCCTCAAATTCATCACTGTCATCTGAGGTAACTATCTTTTCCTTGTCGCTTTAGTTTCGCTTTGACTTGCTACTCGTAGTTATAGAAAGTAGGCTTCATCTAAAAAGGGGGGGGAATCAGTTTCCCTCAACCCTAATAGTCGTGGGGAAGAATCCTTGTGATTCTTCCTAAGACTGAACCGCGTCGCTCAGAAAGGGGATCTTACTCACTGCGGGAAGTGACCTTTCCCTTCTCAGAGTCGCCCTCTAATTGTAATTGCTTTCAAAATGCAGTGAGTAATGATTGCAACTTTCTGACGACATTTTATTTCTTATCGTAGATTAAGGAGTTCGGTCTAGATATTTCCAATGGCAACTGGAGAAGGATCTTCTGGAGATAGCGCCATTTCGAAAACAGCAGAAGGTCTCTACAGCGTAGTTGCTTCGAGGCTAAATTGGGAGGAGGTTCAGGCTAAATGGCCTTTCTGCTGGGTGTCTAGTGAGTTTAAAGAATTGGCCTCCCGACATGCGGATGAGGAGGGATCCCGGATCCAGCCGAGGTTTACTTTGATTACGGATGAAGAGACAAAGAAGTGGTATAGGGTTTATGCACCACTTCCGACAGAGCGGATATGCCACGTCGTCCCTAATGACCGCTCTGTATACATGTATGACTTTATTTTCCATAATCTGGGAGTTCGTTTTCCTCTAACCGAACTCCAGATGGGTGTTCTGAGGTTTCTGAACTGTGCACCCTCCCAACTTCATCCCAACGGTTGGGGCCTCATCCGAGCTCTCGAAGTGCTTGGGGAGCACTTCAATTTCACGCCAACAGTAGCGATGCTGTTCTACTACACTCAGGTAGTTCGTAGGGCGAATAAGCAAGGCGGAGTTGGTCTGGTGACACTCCGGACTCTCTGTTCCTTTGTGAACTTTGAGTCTTACACAGATTCTGCCAAGGTTGACGGGAAGTCCTTCAAGACTTACTTCACTCGCATCTCCATCAAGAAGGGCAAACCAAAATTTTGGAAGGATGAAGAGGACGTTGATAAATTTTCCCTGAGCTGGACACACAAACATTTCCTCTTGAGCTCACACGCGTACTACACTGATCAATCCGATCTGTCCCGTGAGACGTCGAGAGTGTTGTTCGCACTTGAATCGCACACTACAGGTCGTCACGTCTTCTCGTGTAGGCGTTTGCTAAGTAGCTCAAGCGGAGTCCGGGAGGAATATTTGCGTACTTCTCGTTTTATTCTATCTTTTCTCCTTTATCAAATATGTATAGAATATTTGTAGTTGCTGACATCTTGTGTTTGTTCATGTAGGTGAAATAGAACAGCAAACTCCAGAAATGGACAAATTGAAGAAATTCAAGGCGGCTGGTAAATCCGTCACCCGTGAGAATGAAGTGAAGCCCAGGCCCTCAACCAAGGATCGTCCTGAGTTAATCATCTTGACCTCGGATGCTGAAGGGGACATCCCACTGGTTGAGGGCGGTTCATCCGATGTTGGAACAGTCTCGGGTCAACCTCCAGTTACTGAGAGGAGGAGAAAGATCCAGAATGATCCTTCGAAGCGTCAGTCCAAGAGGCAAAGGACTTCGGAGGATAAAGCCGTTGAAACCTCGGAAGGGATTGGTGTTTCCTCCGGTCTCAATAAAGGCACTGCTGCTGGGGTTTCTGGATCAGGGCCGACCTCCTTCCCAACGACCTCGTTTCTCACCCCTTTCCTCTCCTACGAAGGTTCTACTCCTGCCACTCTTCCACCACCGATGTATAAACTCAGGCCTACGCTTAGTGTTAAAGAAATTGAAGAAGCGTGTGAGGCCGGAAGGTGGCAGCTAGCCGAACTTGCTGGATTGCTATCTTCCGTCAGCGAGTTGGCTAAGAACGTCGACAAGGTTGAGGAGCTAAGTGACAAATTAGAAGAGCTCAACCTTTCCTTAGACAAGGATAAAGCCGCCATGAAGTTAATGGAAGATCGTCTTAACAAGTCTAAGGAGTTTGGGGATCTCATAACTAAAGAGAATCTCAAGCTCAAAGGTGATCTTAAAAACTTGGAAGGCAAGGTGGCAGAGAAGGAGGAAGAACTCCGCAGCAGCCAGGATAAAAATAAGGCTGATGCTGAGGAGTGGTCTCAAAGGGAGAAGAAGCTCCTTCTTGAGATAGAGGGACTGAAGGCTAGGAAAGTGGAGCCCAAGATATCTAGTGAGGAGCTGTCCAAGTTGCGGGGAGAATTGGCTACAACGAAAGCTGAGAGAGAAGAAGCTGTTGACATATGCAGCCGGGCTGTTGAAGAGTCCTTCGGCCTAGCCATACGCCAAGTCTTCTACCGCAACCCCACTGCGAAACTTAACCTTTATGGGATGGATCCGTACTATGAATTCCATGAGGGAAAGTTAGTCGCAGTGGTGGATGGTCGTCACGAAGATCCACCGACGTCCTTATATGGTTTGGCTCCTCTTCCTGAGGGTCAATCCATGGGACCTGACTACGTCTTTCCTGCGTCCGATGTTCCCTCTTCTGAAGAAAGGGCTGAGGCTCCTGGAGGCGAGACTCCTGCGGAGGTTCTAAAGGAAGGAGCACAAGAGCCCAGTGCTGAAGAGGCGCAAAAAACTAAAGAATAGATTCCTCCTCAGTAGTTTTGTTTTCATTTACATGTATAGTTGTGTACCGGGATCAACTCCGGATTTTGAACTATTGTATGTAATTTCATTTCAATGAATGAGTTTTGATTGAAGAAATTTATCTTCGTCGTTTCATGTATATTTAAATCGTTTCTAATCCGTTCTGTATAATTAATCTTAAGGCCGGATTGAAATAATAGCCTTGGAAGATTAAATAACAAATAAAATTTAGAACGGATAAATATATACATGTCCCCAAGTGCGTATTAAGAAGAAGGTGCCTGTCTCTAGGGCATGATCCTTAATTCTTTTGGGGAAAGATGGGTCGATCCGCTGTTTAGCAAAGTAATGTAACAGGACGGATGAGTGCTTCTAATCTGTAATATTCTTACAGGAGATGATCACAGAATAGGTGATAAACAGGACGAATGACTGTTTCTAATTTTTCTACACCAGGAGTTACGTCGTTGTATCACAGAATAGGTGATAAAGAGTATCCGTCCTGGGAGAATACCACTAGAAAGCGAAAGTGCGGACTGACTTTCGGAATTTTCCATCATAAAGATGATTATGAATATTGATCATGCCAGGTGTTTTATCATTAAATCACTTCATAAGTGATTGAGATCATCCGTCTTGGGGATGTGTACGATACCAGGAACTACATCATCAGGTCGCATATTAGGTGATTGAGATCATCCGTCCTTTGGGTGTGTATGGCGCCAGGAGTTACATCGTCAGATCACAGCATGGGTGATTGAGATCATCCGTCCTGGGCAGGTACACCGCGTTAGGAGTTACATCATCATATCACATAATGGGTGACTGAGGTTATCCGTTCTGGAAAAGTACACATCGTCAAGAGTTACATCGTCAGATCACAGATTAAGTGATTTAGATAATCCATCCTGGAGACATTTTTCAATCGTAGGAATACGGATTGAGTGAATACTTTCAGAATGATGATGAGAATTGTTCATACCAGGAGTTACATCGTCGAATCACTGAATAGGTGATTGAGATCATCCGTCCTGGAATGATTATTGGAGTTCTTCGTACCAGGAGTTACATCATCAAATCACAGAATAGGTGATTGAGATCATCCGTCCTGGAATGATTATTGGAGTTCTTCGTACCAGGAGTTACATCATCGAATCACAGAATAGGTGATTGAGATCGTCCGTCCTGGTAGATTTTTCCTATCATGGGAGTGCGGATTCAATTGGCAATTTTCGCTCCATCCGAAATCTGAGTCTTACCTCTACTAGCCCCCTAGCTGATGTGAGGAAGCAGTTGACTTGCTCATATGAGCTATATTGATCATAGTACGTCTGGATTTCGGATTTGCACCGAAGTGTAAATATCCGCTCTTGGAACCATGTTCCGTAGTGACGAAATTTTAAGGGCGGATTCGACAATGGGAATATCAGAAGTTTATCGAATTTCGCAACCCTTGGTATTCGAGTAATGGTGGCCACGTTTCTAATGATTGGACATTTAATGCCTTAATTCACGTGGGCGCGCCATTATTGCGTTAAATGCGCATGTCTTAATAACCGTCACGTAGGGGCTTGTTGGGCCTAGAATTTGGATTTAATAGGCCCATTTAGAAAGCTCTGTGACGAAACGATGGCATTTTCGCGCCTTGATGTACTAAACGACAATTTTGGTCCACTAAACGGGGAGTCGTTTGGGGGAAAACGACAGGTTATGTTTAGTGGGTATTTGAAAAATTTTGGTGCCCTGATATAGGCATATTTGGCAATTCTCAGTTATCGTTTCTTCTTGCTTCCTTGACGAATCTCTACGAAAGTTTCAAGAAGTTCTTCGTGTCCGCCTCTGTGAATTTCAATTCACTATCCTTAGGTAACCACTTTCCCTTCGTTTTTTGTATCTTTTTTCAGTATTTGAGAATGTCTAGGAAGGGTGTTAACTTCAGTGGCGTTAGCCCTAGAGGAAGAGGAGGAAGGGCTTTGGCTCAAAACCCTAGTGTTCGTGGTGGGAGGATCCCAGTGATCTTCCAGTCGAGGCCACAGTATACAGAGAGGGAGGAGTCGCAATATCAAAGGCGAAGGGTGATTATACCCTCTTCAGAGTCTTCCTCCTCCAGTGAGAGTGTCGAAAGTGGGGATTTGTATCTCTCTGATGATGTGAAATTTTATCGCAGCATCAAAGCTTTTACAATGGTGACAAAGAAAGCCACTGGGAGGAAATCGTCTGAAGGGGGATCTCCTTCTGAGAAATATATCTTGAAGACCCAGTCCGGCCTCTGCAATGTGGTTGCACACCGGATAGACTGGGTGAAGTTCCAACAGAAACGCCCATTCAGCTGGGTGGCTGAGGAGTTTCGTGAAACACCGTCCGTCCACGCTCGGGAGGATGAAGGGGAGCTGGAGCCGCGGTTTACGGTTTGGAAGCAGCATAAATATAAATGGTGTTTCAAGGTATTAGCTCCGCTCCCATCAGATCGGATTTGTCATACTCCAGACGAAAGGTCCTTGTACATGTATGACTTCTTGTTTTTGAATCTCGGCGTACGCTTTCCCCTTACAGATTTTCAGATGGGGGTCCTGAGATTCTTAGACTGCGCCCCTTCGTAGCTTCACCCCAACGGATAGGGGTTAGTCCGTTCTCTTGAAGTGCTTGGGGAGCACTTCAACTTTGAACCAACGGTGGCCATGCTTTTCTACTTCTCTCAGGTGGTCCGCCGTGCAAATAAGGAGAAGGGAGGAGTGAGCTTGATATCCCTCCGGACTATCTCCAAGATCATCAACTTCGAGGCGTACACTGACTCCGCCAAAGTTGATGGTCATTCATTCAAATCTTATTTCACGAAGATTAGCGTCCATCCAAATGAACCAGTTTTTTGGTTAACTGAAGATGGGATTCCAAAGATCCCAGTGGCTTGGACGCATGAGCATTTCTTGCTAACCTCCCAGGCGTATTACACTGAGGAGGACGAACTGAGCCCATCTTCCATCTCCGTTCTTTCGGCTCTTCAATCCTACACAGCCTCGCACAAATTTTTCTCCTGCAGGCATTTGTTAGGATCAAAGCCTACTCGCGAGGAGTATTTACGTAATTTTCCTGCCGTTCTTCATGCGTTATTATGTCATGTCTTGAAACTTTTTCGTCTCTGATTGTGTCTTTTGATTGTGCAGGTGAAATTCAGAGCGAGTCACCAGAGATGAATAGACTAAAAGGTCTCAAGGCCGGAGAGGCTTCCGTTGCGGCTGAAAATGACATTCAGGCAAAGCGGAACTTGAAGAAGGCTGCTGCTGAGACGATAATATTAACTTCGTCTGCTGATGACGATATTCCTCTGATCGAGGGCGGATCTGAGAAGGTGGTCGAGAAAAAGAAGAGGACAAAGCGTGATCCTTCGAAGACCTCAGACCGTCAATCCTCGCCCAAAAAGCCAAAAATTTCAAGAGGGGCTGCTGAGCCAGTGCCTTCTAAAGAGAAGAGATCGGAAGAACCCACTCCGGATGCCCTCGGCAGTGTAATCACCTATGGGGCAAAGCCAATAACGACTTATTTCGCGCCCAAAGCCCCTTGCTCTCTTGAAGGTAATTCCGGTCTTGTTCAACATCCGGTGTACGAGGGCTCCGTTCCTGTGGGCGTTCCTGAATCCTCACCCAAGGTGAAGCCCTCGTTAAAGAATGAAGAACTGATCAGAGCTTGCGACGACGGACAGAAGCACTTGGCTGATTTATCCGAGCTCCTCAAGTCGGTTCGCGAGCTCACAGAAGAAAATGAGAGGCTCACCTCGATGGTTGGCAAGGACAAGGCAATCATCCTCCAATTAGAAGGAAAATTAAAAACTTCCAAAGAAGAAACTTAGAAGAAGGATGAAGAAATTGCCAAGTTGAAGAAGCTTGCCAAGGAGCTGGAGGGTCAAATTTCTGATCAGAAGAAAATCAATGCTGACCTCCATGCCAATTTTTGTGTGGAGAAGGAACGCTCTTCAAAGCTGGAAGAGGGGTTGAAGGAGGCTAAGGTCGTCTATTCCCAAGGAGCGGATGATTGGTCACGTAAGGAAAAGGAGCTGCTATTAAAGCTGGAGGATTTGAATGGCGAAGTCAAGACCCTGAAAGCAGACTTGGACGATGCTGTAAACATGTGTGATCAAGCAGTCAAGGAGGCTTTCGGGTTGGCAGTTCGTCAAGTGTTATACCGGAATCCCAAGGTGTCACTTAATTTGAACGGTATTGATCCGTTCTATGAGTTTCACCAAGGGAAACTGATGGCCATCGTTGACAATCGTCAAGAGAGTCCGCCTAACACTCCTTATAAGTTTGCTCCTTTACCTAAAGGTCAATCAATGAGACCTTCCCTCCTGAAACCCATAAGTACAGGATCGAGCTCTCGCACTGAAGGAGGCAAGACCGGAGACAAAGGCAAGGGGAAGGAGGGAGACTCAAGCCAGAAAGAGTAGCGCCTTTCTTGTTTTCTTTTTCGTTTTATTGATTTGAATTCGCTGTGTTCCGGGATCAGCTCCGGAGAATTGTAATTCTTATTAAATCAATAAAAGAATTTTTTACCTTCATTCTTGTTTAGTGAGAAACGACTTAAATAGAGGGATTGCATGTGTATTATATCATTCCGGACTTAAGTAATGAAGATCGGATTGTAAAACAAAATCTTCCATACCGGACTTATACATGCGAGATGAATTTCATAATAAGATCACCGCTGATGAGGGAACACATCATCGCCACAAGGACGGCTTAAGGGGAATGATTGTGAGATCGTTTAGACGAGAGTTCATTCCTCAAGATATTCGTTGAATCGTTGATGCTGTCCCCCAGTTTCATTGGGTGATTATGAATTTGAATAAACTGAGTGACATTTTCTCGTGAGAGCTTTTAAGAGTGAGGATTTAAAATAGAAATTCCTCTTCAAATATTTCCGACTGAGAGATTTCGGGTGAATATACCTTAGATTGTGGTGTACCCGAGTGAATTGTTTGTGTCGGAGTTTATGAGTCAGGTCTCAATTGAAGAATTGATGACTCAGAACTATAAGCTATAAAACTTCCAAATAAAAAACTTCACGAGAGTATTAATTTGGAGTTCAGTATAACTTACTTGTTGTGTTTGGAGTTCGGTTTGATCCTACTGTCCATGTAATATTTGGCGTTCGGTTTAATCCTACCAGCCGTTCTTCAATTGGTCTTTGGTTTTTTCCAATGACAATTCTTCACCGACGTTCGGTTAATCCTACTAGTCATACTCAGAGTTCGGTTTAATCCTACAATCCGAGCCTTCGATACGGGGTTCAGATCAGGGCTAATCCTGAACCTACTGCGCCCGTCACTTGGGGTTCAGCGTGGTCTTGAAGAAAAACCAGCTTACTGCGCCCAAGCCTTCGCATGGGGTTCGGTTTGTGGCCTTGAAGAAGGACCAGCCCTACAACCCATGTAGTCTTCGAATGGGGTTCGGTTTGTGGCCTTGAAGAAGGACCAGCCCTACAACCCATGTAGTCTTCGAATGGGGTTCGGTTTGTGGCCTTGAAGAAGGACCAGCCCTACAACCCATGTAGTCTTCGAATAGGGTTCGGTTTGTGGCCTTGAAGAAGGACCAGCCCTACAACCCATGCCCTGAGGTTCGGTTTAACCCTACAACTCAGGTCTTCACCGACGTTCGGTTTATCCTACTAGTCGTACTCAGAGTTCGGTTTAATCCTACAATCTGAGCCTTCACCGGTGTTCAGCCAAACTTACTAACCGTACCCAGAGTTCGGTTTCATCCTACAATCTGGGCCTTCAATATTTACACACTCGAGGAGTTACATCGTCAATTACAGAATGGGTAATTGAGATCATCCGTCCTGAGTATGTTCTTGTGCGTTGCGCATATTCGAAGAGTTACATCGTCAACTACAGAATAAGTAGCTGAGATCATCCGTCCTGAATATGCTTTTGTACACCGGATAAACTGAAAATCACAGCATAAGAAAAACTCGAAAGAGTTAAATTGTTATGAGAGATTCTTATTAAATCAAAAATAAGAATTACAAGGAGAGCGTAGCTATGAAAATAAATTCTCCAGTATTCAATCCAAGATAAGGATAGGAGAGTGTAGATGGTTCCAACAGCTAGCTATAGTAGATGCGCAAGTTTTGGGTGTTCCATTTGTTTCGGATAGGAGTGCCATCAAGGTTTTCAAGGCGGTAAGAGCCTTTGCCAGTAACTTCGGATACCCTGTATGGGCCTTCCCAGTTTGGGGCTAGTTCGCCTTGATGGGCGAATTTATTCCCTATACTTGCTTTCCTCAAAACCAAATCTCCAACGTTGAAAGTCCTTGATTGGACTCATTTGTTGTACCGGAGAGCAACTTTGGCTTTGATGGCTTGATCTCTGATGAAAGCGTCTTCTCTGAGTTCTTGTATGACATCTATTTCGGATGCCAAGTTAGCATTGTTGGTTTCTTCAGAGAAGTACTTAACCCTTGTGGAAGCAATTTGCAGTTCCACAGGTATCATTGCCTCGACCCCGTATGTTAGGCGATATGGGGATTCATTGGTGGATGAATGAGGCGTTGTCCGATATGCCCATAGGACGTGACACAGCTGGTCTGTCCATCCGCCCTTGGCTTCCCCAAGGCGTTTCTTTAGTCCCTTCAGCACCTCCCTGTTGGCCACTTCAGCTTGACCGTTAGTTTGGGGATGTTCGACGGATGAGAATATTTGGGTTATTCCTAACCCTTCAAGTAAATCTGTGAATTTTCTATCCATGAACTGGGTGCCATTATCTGTGACAATCCGTGCTGGGACCCCGAACCGTGTTATGATGTTTTCATACATGAAACGACGAGTCCGGGCTGAAGTAATATGCACCACCGGCTCTGCTTCTATCCACTTAGTGAAATAATCGACCCCTACAATGAGATATTTGATGCCCCCAGGAGCAGTTGGAAAGGGGCCCAAAATATCCAATCCCCATTGGTAGAAAGGCCATGGAACAGCGGATGTGAAGAGTTCTTCCGCCGGTGTGTGGTGTAGGTTAGAGAATTTTTGGCAAGCGTCGCATTTTTTGACGAAGTCAATGGAGTCTTGCTTCATTGTGGGCCACCAGTATCCAGCTCTGAGGATTTTTCGCATTAAGCTTCTTCCTCCGGCGTGGTGTCCACTTTGTCCTCCATGCACTTCCTCCATTACACCTTGCACCTCATCCTCTTTGAGACAAATTAAATAGGGCACAGAGAGTGCCCTTCTGTAGAGATTACCATCAATCATAGTGAAATACGGTAATTCTCTCCTTAACCTCGTCTTTTCCTTCTCATCTGTGGGTAGCTGTCCATCAGCCAAATAACGGATGTAAGGAGCCATCCATGTATCTCCGTAAAGGGAGTCAGTCATTATGGCGTTTAGAGAAGGGAAAAGAGGGATGCTGGGCGACGTTAGCGTGCTTTGAACCAGAGTAGTGGTGCTACCCGGTCGTTTAGTGCTTGCTAACCTGGAGAGTATATCTGCTCTCGTATTCTCTTCACGTGGAACATGCTTGAACTCCACCTTTGAGAATTTCTCAGTCAACTCCTTGACACAGTTCAAGTATAATTGGAGTTGAGGTTCGCGAGCTTGATATTCTCCTAAGATCTGCGAAATCACCAGCTGTGAATCGCTACAGAGTGTCGCCTCAGAAGCTCCGATGTCAATTGCAGCTCTTAGCCCGGCCAAGCAAGCTTCGTACTCAGCCTGGTTGTTGGATGTTTTGAAATTGAAACGAAGGGAGATCTCCAGGTGTACTCCGACATCACTTTCGAGAACTACACCTGCTCCAGAGCCTCTTTGGTTTGATGAACCATCAACGTAAATGGTCCAATGGACTCGAGGGTAATCCGGATCAATCCCTGTCATTTCCACAATAAAGTCAGCCAGGACTTGAGCTTTAATAGCGCTGCGGGGTTCGTAGGATATATCAAACTCAGAGAGTTCAATAGACCATTTGATCATCCTCCCAGCAAGATCGGGCTTGATTAAGACAGAACGGAGTGGCAAATCCGTTCTCACTATGACTGGATGGGCGTGAAAGTACGGGCGTAACCGTCGTGAGGCCCAAACAACAGCGAGGGCGGCCTTTTCAATTTTCTGATACCGGACCTCAGCACCTTGCAAGGTCTTGCTAGTGAAATAGACCGGTCTTTGTCCATCAAGAGTTTCTTTTATCAAGGCAACGCCCAAAGCTTCATCTGAAATAGCCAAGTACAGAATGAGTGTGTCTTCGGGGTCAGGCTTTGTGAGAATGGGAGGTTTGGACAACACCTCCTTAAGCTCTTGGAAAGCTTTTTCTTGTTCCTGTCCCCACTCGAATTTCTTGGACTTTTTCAGTATCTTGTACAGGGGGAGCGACCTGTGAGCCATCTTCGGCATGAATCGTGCCAAAGCTGCTACTTTGCCATTCAGGGATTGGACTTCTTTGAGATTCTTAGGACTCTGCATGTTTAGAATCGTCTGGCACTTCCCTGGATTGGCTTCAATACCATGTTGAGTTAACATGAAACCCAAAAACTTCCCAGCAGGGACAGCAAATGTGCACTTCATTGGGTTCAGCCTCATGTTAAATTGTCTCAAACGGGTGAATACTTGGCGCAGGTCGTCAATATGATTGCCACCAACCGGTGTCTTTGCTATTATGTCGTCAATATATACTTCAACAAGTTTGGTGTGCATACCTTCGAAAACCTTGTTGATCATGCGCTGATATGTCGCCCCAGCGTTTTTCAGGCCAAAAGGTATGACTGTATAGCAAAAGACACCACGATCATTTATGAAAGCTGTCTTCTCTTGATCCTCTTCGCACATCGGAATTTGGTTGTAACCAGAGTATGCGTCCATGAAACTCAGGTATTGATAACCAGAGGAATCATCCACCATCCGATCTATATTAGGAAGAGGATAAGGATCTTTTGGACAGCAGCGGTTGAGGTCCACGTAGTCAATGCACATTCTCCATTTACCATTGGATTTAGGGACCATCACCACATTCGAAAGCCAAGAGGAATATCGGATTTCCCTGATAAATCCGGCCTTCAGCAACTCCTCAGTTTGCTGACAAGCTGCTTTCTGTTTCTCTGGACCCAATCGTCTTTTCTTTTGGGCCACAGGTTTCGTCTCTGGATAGACGGAAAGTTTATGACAGCAGAATTCGGGGTCTATGCCTGGCATATCGGCTGTAGTCCATGCAAAGAGGTCTTTAAACTCTTGCAAGAGAGCCAGCAGTCGCTGCTCTATTTCAGTATCTAGCTTGTCATTGATATGGGTGATCTTTTTTGGAGAATCTCCCAAGACGATGTCCCTGGAACTTCCATCCGGTGTGGGCTTTGATGGGTTGAACGGATCAATGTTCAAATCCGCTCTAGGGTCCAGGTCGACAAGGCTTACAGTTCCAGCCGATGTTCCAGCATCATTAAGTTTCCTCTTTTTATTGGAGGCGTCCAGCTTTGTCATGTTGAGGCTAAGGTTGTAGCAGTACCTAGCCATCTCTTGATCACCCCGGATAGATGACACAGCATTATCCTTGTCAATGAACTTGATAAGGAGATGTGGGGTTGATACAACTGCCTCCATTGCATTCAGAGTAGGACGGCCTATGATGCCATTAAATGGTGATTTGACATCAATCACTAGCACCCGAGACCTAACCGTCCTGGCTCCTGGCTCGCCTTCAAACGAGATAAGGGTATCAAGATACCCTTTAGTTAGTTGCTTTGCGCCATTGAAAGCTGTTAGTTCCTGCGTGTAAGGCTGTAAATCTGAGTCTTTAAAACCCATTCTTTCAAAGCAATTATAGAAAATAACATCACAGGAACTTCCCTGGTCAACAAGGATTCTTCGGACGTCCTTGTTGGCGATCACAGCAGTGATGACTACAGCATCGTCACCACCAGGAACGGTTGGGCCAAAATCCTCGTCAGAGAAAGGGATTATGGGAGCCTCAATTCCTCCTCTGTAAGGGCGATTGTCTTTGACTTTCCCTTGCACAGATAGAATCATTCTGTGATGATTCTTACGGGCTGTAATTGAAGCTCCTCCTCCAGCGAACCCTCCAGCAATCATGTCAATGACTTCACGTCGGCCCTGACGTTGTTGCTGGGGCATGCTGTCTTTCTGTGCTGCATTATCGGTCATTACACCTTTTTGCTTTTCTGCAGCAGAGAACTTTCGAACCGGACTGGGGTTGTTGTCATCCCCATCGTCGGGATCTTTTTCTCTTTTCTCATTCCGTTCTGCCCTGTCAAAGGATTTTTCTTTGAACAGGTATTGTTTCAATTTGCCTTCCCTAATTAGCGTCTCAACCGCGTTCTTTAGAGCTTGGCATTCATCAGTGGAATGACCATTTTGTTCGTGAAAATCACAGTACTTTCGTGAATTTCCTGGTCTTTTCATAGGGGCTGGTCTCCTGATGCCATATGTGCTGAAAACTGGCCATCCGACCTCTCTCAAAATCTGAGATGGTCTGGCAGATAACTGTGCATAATGGCTGAAGGAATTGACATGCCTTTCTCGAGGTCGAGGAGGGTGGTTATCCACCTTAGGATTGGTGAATGGCCTCTCCATGCGTTCTGACCTCGTCTTTTCCTTACCCTTCTGGGTTTGGGGAGATGGTGTTGGTGGCTTTTTCTTTGCAGCCATTGCCTCCAAGTGCATTTCTATGCTCACATACTTCGAGGCTTTTTTCCTGAACTCCTCAAAAGTTGCTGGGGGGCTCTTTGCTAATGAAAGAGCGAAAGCTGATCCTGGCTGCAATGCCTCAATTACGATATGCAGCTTGATAGATTCTGTGAGGTTAGGAACCAGGGCTGCTTCCTTATAAAACCTCTTCAAAAAATCTTTTAAGCCCTCAGTTTCACTTTGCTTAATCTGAGCCAAGGTATGAGACGTCTTGGGTACGTCTCTGGAGATGACAAAGTGGGTTTCAAAGGCAGCTGCCATTTCCGTCCAAGAATCTATGGATCCAGAAGGCAGGCCTTTAAACCACCCGAGGGCTTCCTCAGACAATGTTCGAGGGAACATTCGGCACATCACGTCTTCATCAGCCCCCAAGTACATGGCTTCAAACACATAAGCATCCAGGTGCTTAGTTGGATCAGTTTCGCCATTATACTTTCCGATGGAAAGTGGTTGAGTAGTTTGAAGGTGCTTGGGGATGCTGATGCCCATAAGTCTCCTTGAAAAAGGAACTTTCAGATTGTAAGACAAGGGGGGTGCTGTTGTTGAATCTCTCTTCCTTCGGGAAGCTGCATCCTCAGAATCGCGAGTTTGTTCTCCCTCCTCAAACGTTGGGATCTTTGAGTACTGAAGAGTGGTGGACTTTTCGCCATCAGTTGTGTGGGGAGTGTTTCGCGTGCGAGATGACTCTTTATCCTCGCTTTGCCTTTTTTCTCTTCGCAATTCAGCGAGTTCCCTCTGAAGTTGTTTGATCAACTCATCGCGAGGATCAGGATCAGACACAGTTACTATCTTCTTTGAGCTGCCCCCATGAGAATCAAAGTTGAGTTTTCTGAAGGCGTTAGGATTGGTTCTGCCTTCAGCCTGATTTTCCATGAAGTCTTGTGCTTCGCCTTCCATTGTGGATTACCTGCTCTGTCAAAGGATATGGGAATAACTTTATCGTGTCCCACCGGGCGTGCCAATGATCTGTCCTGGACCGGGGTCAAGAGATCCGATCTCAAGTCAGTCACGAATAGTATGTCAATACCGTCTAGTAGACCGGATGTATGTGTATCCGATGTCGGTATCCGTTGTCCTTGAATGAGGAGAGCGGATTGGGCGTCCTGGAGATCCTTCACACCGACCTAACGCGTTGAAGTGGGCGAATGGTGGTGTCACCTGCAAAGATTCTTTGACGCTCAAGTCAGTGATTATATTCCAAGTAAGGAATGTATTCAGAGAGGAATCAGTCGTAAAAGTGTTGAAGAAGAAGATCCCTAACTTCAATCATGAAGTTAGTTCATATACCTGATTGGCTCGATTAACGAGGACTCGTTGGTGGGGAACCACCAACTCCCATTAGCATTATTATATTGCGCACTTACCTGCATGATTGGGTCAAGTGGCTATTTTATATTGAGCGTAGAGAATGTAGACTAGGATTAGGGAACAAGTTGACCATTCCCGTGAGCAAAATTTGGCTCGTAGTGTAGGGAATTATTGATCGATCCCTGTAGCAACAATCCTTGTCATTAGCACAGTGACGTGTGTATTGTCCGATGTCATGGTGTTATCCTGAACAACCGGTATAGGGAGAATGCCTGATACGGAATTACAGTTCGGATGTATACCGATGACACCGGTTACACGTAGATGTCTTATCAAAGACGTTGAAATATGTATAGCAGATCGGATACCGGTATTGAGACCGGATCATATATATATATATATATATATATATTATACTTATCTGAAACCTAGAAGTTTTATCTATTTTCTATACTCTGTGTGCGCGCTTTTCTTTGATTTTTTGTTTTCCATGTTCCCAATTGCAACTGGAATAACAAAAATGAACCCATTCTGTGTAGCATGGTGGATAAAATGAAAAGTTTCAGTGAAGGGTGTCTTGTAGCTTTCTAATATTAAAATATATAGTTATCAATTTATTTCCCACATGGTATTTGATGTTTATGTTTTGCGTATAATGTTTATCTTATTCCTCTTTTTTGTTTGTGATGTACATGTATTGATGTACATAACATGAACAATTATATGTATTTTTTTCATATGTGGTAAGTTTTAACAAGTTTTTATTTAGCACAAAACTACTAGATAAGTGGTGAAATGGTTTAGAAATTGGATCCTTACAACAATTCTATTAAAGTTCTAATCAGGTGCCTAAACTTTTGAATCATTTGAAATTAGATCCCCATAACAATTCCATTAAAGTTCTATTAAACACCAGACCTAATTAAAAGCTTTGAAATAGTTTAGAAATCTACTAAAAAGTTCAGGAACCTGATTATAAACTTTCAAATTATAGGAACTTAATTAAAAATATCCAAATAATTTAGAGGCCTACATGGACATTTAACCAAAATATTAATTGTACATTTTTTAAAATACTTCAAGATGGAAAGAATTATAGAGCAGCACCCAGAATAGCAACTATACCCAAGAGCACAGATTCACTTTCCCAATAGCAACTACATGGCCTTGTTAAGACCATGATATTTACTTGTAGCAACTGCACCCAGAGTAGCAGCACCCAAGAACACAGATTCACTTTCCTTTGGAAGAATTATAGAGCAGACTGGTAAAATATAACAAGATTCATTATTAATAAAAAAAACTAAATATAAAGTAATCATCCACACTCATATCATTTGGATGCATAGGAATTTCACTTATTTCTTATAGATGAAATAAAACATAAATTAAAACAACAAACTCCAGATCATGAAACAATTTCAACCTATTTTATGCATTATGAATTTGAATTGAAGAGTTGTAGTTCAGTACTTAAAACTGAAAGAATAATGTTAGGTGTTTGATAGTGAGACTTGCACTAGTATATAAAACTATATATTTTATTTTTCAAAATGGGCTGCCCGATCAAGTCTGCAACCCGTTAAGGGTCAGGCTAAGGTCTTTAATTTCAAGGCCCGAATTTATCCAGACCTATTTTGGCCCGACCCTAAGTAGCTCGCAACCCGCTAAAGCTCGGTCTAGTCAGGGTTTTCAACCCGATATGTCGGCTTCAAAAAACACAACGTTAGCTCCTCGTTTCTCTCTCTCACAAACCACAATTTCCCCTCACTCTATCGACTCATCTCATCGTTTTCGATCTCTCGTCACCGACTCAACATGTTGTCCAAGCCTCACTTTCATCTCTTTACAAGGTTTGTCTCTCAGTCACTCTCTCGTCCTCTCATCTCTGTTCTAACTCTCATCTTATTATGTTTCAATTTCGTGTCTCATCTCTGTGCTCAGTCTCTCATCTCTATTCTCACTTGTTCCTTGTTCCGGTGCCTTCTCCGATGCTGTTCTGGTGTCTTCTCCGGCGTTGCCCCATTTTGTGTATGTAAATATTTTGCTTGTTCTGTTCTCACATTTCGTTTTTTGATGTCTGCAGGAAAACTTTTAATTGAATATTCTTAAGCTTGGATTTAAACTAATGTTAGCTGATATAAATTTGTAATGTTAGATGTATCTTCTCCTGATATATTAGTGTTTTTGTTAGCTGATAGAGCTGGTTACCCTTTTTGTAATTCCCTTTAATAAGAAAATAACTAATTCATCTCAAATTAAACTGTAAGAAATAGATAGAATGATGCAAAGTACAAAGGTATACTTTCTGCATGAACGAGGGGATTACTTATAGGTGTGTTAGAATTTAGCCTGTGTGATCCTAGATAGCTGAAATCTTAGATTGAATACAAATACCTATATGTTGCACTTAATAATTTTACCTTAGCACCTAACCTATTTGACTTCAAGAACAATGTAGGAGTATGTAGATTTCCTTAATTGCATGAAAAGAGAGTGGTGCTGAACGTTGGGGGGGACAACGTTAGGGGAATGTAATTTTAAAACTGATTTTTACTAGCAGACCTATAAACCGTGAAGAGCTAAGTGAGTTGATGATTGATAGGCCCAAATATATTGACAAGAAACCTGAGTGGCTCAAGATCTTTGTTCCCAAATAGTTTTTTGAGGAGTTTATATTTTGGCCCATGTTGGCCCATTTAGAATTTCCCATTGCTTTACTTTGCTTCCTGATTTTGGCTTCTATATGTACCCTCTTCTGAGTATGAAATGATAAGAAAGACAGAATTAAAATCCTCCTCTCCTATTTCTCTCTCTATAACTGATTCTCCTTTGTTAGGATCTCTTGTATATCCTAACAAATTGGTGCTTTCATTGCACTGTCCTCATGCCTCCTAAACCCTTTCTGAGGAGACCCTCCTCCTCATCACTGAGAGAATGCAATCTCTGCAAACAGCCCAGGATACTCAGCATGAAAGGCTCATAGCAACCATGGAAGCCCGCCACGATGCTATCTCTGGGGTACTAGCTAGCCTCCTTCACCGTCTCTCCCCAGAAAACTTTACCCAACCCCAACCCATTTTCCAGCAACAACAAACCCATCCTATTTCCCAACCTATTCCCCAGCCTATTTACCACACTGACTATTCTTAACCCGCCACCCAACCCCTTGCTGGTACAGGCCCGTTTCCCCACTTTGACCAAACCCCACCCACTCCCATCCGTCCCCCAAAATTACAACTCTTACCCTTTGATGGCTCTGATCCCTTGGATTGGTTGTTCCAGGCTGATCAGTTCTTTACATTACACCACATTCCCCCATTCCAACGTTCAGAACTCATCCCATTTTACATGAAGGGTGATGCCCTTATTTGGTACAAGTGGATGCTTTCCACCCAACAATTAACCACATGGGAAAACTTTGTTCATGCCCTTAAAATTCTTTTTGGTCCCTCATCCTATAAAAATCACCAAGCGGCCCTTTTCAAATTAAGGCAAACTACCTCAGTTACTGCATATCAACAGACATTTGAAAAGTTATGCAATCAGATTGTAGGTCTTACTCCTGAAATTATTCTTAATTGTTTTTTATCTGGCCTCAAACCTGAAATCCAGCGTGAACTTAGCATTCTCAGGCTATATTCCATTTCCCATGCTATAAGCCTCGCAAAACTTGTTGAAAGTAAAAACATGGATTCCCACCCGCCACCCTTTTCAGTTACGCGTCCCCAAAGAACCTTCCCCTCCTTCACCTCTTCACCCACTATCAATAAGCCTCAACCTTCCTCCTCCAACCCTCCACATACTGGCCTACTGCTCACACCCAAATTACCCATTAAAAGACTTACTCCTGCTCAAATGCAGGAGCGTAGAGCTCAGGACCTTTGTTATAATTGTGACGCAAAATATATTTTTGGGCATAAGTGTCAACCCAAGCTTTTTTTGCTTATGCTAGATGATGACCCCGTTGACGAGCCCACTACCATACTTGACCCAAATCACCACCCTGACCTTGATAATATACATTTTCAACTTTCCCACTTAGCCTTAACATGATCCAGATCCCCTAAGACACTTCGTTTCACAGGATCCATTTAGGGCCATTTTGTCACCATCCTTGTTGACACAGGTAGCTTCCACAATGTCCTACAACCCAGATTAGCCCAATTCTTCTCTCTTCCTGTTTCCACCATTCCCCAATTCCCAGTCATGGTTGGGAATGAAGCTTACATCCACTGCTCTGGGTTCTGTCCCAACATACCCCTAAACATCCAAGGCCACACTTTTGAAATTCCCTTTTACCTACTCTCAATTAAGGGAGATGATTGTGTCCTAGGCATCGAGTGGCTTAGTACACTTGGCCCAATCACTTCAGATTTTCCATCCCTTGTATGACATTCTCTATTGATTCAAACCCTATCACCCTCATAGGCGATTCCTCCTCCACACAACTAGCTTCTTTTCACGAATTGATTCGCCTTACCCACACCCATTCCATAGCCCAAATTTATACCCTTACGCCTACCCTCACTGATTCTAATCAAACCTACCCAAACCCTGTTTCCATACCTTTAGACTTACCTGCATGCATCCATTCCATCCTCCATAAATTCCTCTCAGTTTTTTCCAAACCTACTGGCCTACCTCCCTTTCGTGATCACACTCACCATATACCATTACTTCCCAACACTCACCCAGTTAATGTGAAACCTTACCGATACCCTCATACCTAAAAGGAAGCCATGGCCACCATTATTTCTGACTTTGTTAAGGAGGGGCACATCAAGCTTAGTACTAGCCCCTTTTCGTCTTTAGTTTTGTTGGTGCAAAAAAAAGATAGCACATGGCGGCTGTGTCGACTATCGAGCCTTAAATGCTGTAACAGTAAAAGATAAGTTCCATATCCCAACCATTGAAGAGTTATTTGATGAATTAGGGGCTGCATCAGTTTTTTCTAAATTAGACTTAAGATCAGGTTTTAATTAGATTTGGGTTGCTCCTGAAGATACTCATAAAACTGCCTTTCGCACCTACGATGGACATTATGTGTTCCTGGTTATGCCCTTTGGACTCACTAATGCTCCCTCCTCTTTTCAGGCAGCTATGAACCACCTTTTCCGCCCCTATTTACATTGCTTTGTACTAGTTTTTTTTTTATGATATCTTGATATATAGCTCTAACCTAACTGCTCATTGTGATCATTTGCAGTTGGTTTTACAGCTTTTAACAGATCATTCATATTTTGTTAAATCATCTAAATGTGTGTTTGCTACCTTTAAGGTTGAATACTTAGGACATATTGTCAGTGCCCAGGGAGTTCACCCCGACCCCAACAAAATTCAAGCTATGATTGATTGGCCAGTGCCACACTCTCTTCCCTCTCTCTGAGGATTCTTAGGCCTAACAGGGTTCTATAGACGCTTTGTGCGCCACTACGCCACTCTTGCCTCTCCCTTCACAGATTTATTAAAATCTAAATCATTTACATGGACTCAGGAGGCTTCTCTAGCCTTTACAACATTGAAGGAAAAATTATGTAAATTGCCTATGCTGTTTTTACCTAATTTTTCTAAGCCTTTTGATCTTGAAACAAATGCTTCAGGGGTAGCTTTGGGAGCTGTTCTTTCGCAGGAAGGTCATCCGCTTGCTTTCTTTAGCAAGAAACTCTCTCTCAGCAGCAACAATTTGTTAGGTAATCCCTAAACATGAGCAGCGGAAAAAAAAGGGATTCCAAAGGATTTGCAAGGTTCCGTGTTTCAAAGCACAAAACAAACACAAAAATCGTTTTGGATTACCTCTTGAAGAACACCGAAGCAGTCGTAGCCTCGTCCTTTAGGAGTCCACACGAGCACTCCCACCAGAATCGCAACACTTGCCAACAGCTAGTTTGACGGCGTGTAGCTCTTGTAACTTTTGCGAATTTGTGTCTCACTTGAGTGAACGGCCTATGAGCATCTTATGCTCTATTTATAAGCTTAGGTTTGACCTAATTTGTTCTCTCTAAAATTGGGCTCCTTACTCATTCCAAATGAGTTAGGCCCAATAGCTTTATTTTAGTCCAACTAAAATAAGACAACATTTTCTGACGGGCTTACTCTATGTGTGTGACCCTACAGGTAAAATACTCGGTCATATTAATAATAAATTATTTTATTATTAATATAAAATAAGAGCGGCATCTAGCAATGCATCATTATGTCCGAATATTATCAACATAACCTATAAGTGATAATTATTTAATATGTTTGTTCCTTTTGTCACGATATCCTAATTGGGCCCAAGGCATGGTTGCGTCATCCTTGTACGGCCCAATTTATTTTACTTGATACCGGAGTAGACTGAATCTGAATAAATATCTAATATTTATTCTTTCTAGCATGGCCATGCGTTTTCTTAGTCTTACTCCATCAAGTGGCCTATAGATATCACTCCTGTCACATAGGAGAGACAAATCTCATCTACATCACTCATATCCCTCTGCATAATTTGTTCATTGCCTAATCACAACCTTTATAGTCCTCTTGTTACAGAAGACGTTTAATTGTATTAAAACAATAAACTCCTCATGTAGGAATCGTAGTGACTTCAGGTCGAAGGACTACATATACCATTATCACATTGAGAATCGTTTATGACAATCATGTAACGATCCATGCAACGTTCTCATGGTGGGTCTGCCCAGTATAACATTACTCTTAATGTGTACCCGTGTGAAGACTTGATATCATCTATATCTATGATCTGTGAGATCAGGTCATCAGTATACTCACACACTAGTCTCAGTGTATTTACATGTCCCCATGTAAATACTTGACTAGGGATATTTTAGGAATAATTTTTATATGACCTATTACTCCAAGGATAAAGACGTTTTAAAACAATTTTAAACTGAAATATTTATTTTATTGATAAGCATAAAAAAATGATACAAATGAAAAAGCATAAAAAGCTCATAGTGCATACACCAACACAATTATCTGCATATTCAAGAGAAATGTTGGCAGTGACAGAGGCGGTTAAAAAATGGAGGCAGTACCTCATTGGCAACCCATTCCGTATTATAACAGATCAACAGAGCTTAAAAGATTTATTAACCCAAGCAATCCACACCCCTGAGCAGCAAAAATGGGCACTCAAACTACAAGGTTTTACCTTCTCTATCATGTATCGCCCAGGAAAAGATATATGGGCTGCTGATGCTCTATCTCGGATCCCACAAGCATAGGATGCTGACCTCTTGATGCTGCTTAGCTTATCATCCCCTGTTCCAACCTTACTGACAGAGCTACAACAATATTTTTCTTCCTCAGAGGGCATAGAAACTGCTACCCAATCACTGCAGATATCCACCAATTATCAACTCAAAAATGGTTTATTATATTACAAAGATAGAATTTTCATACCTGCAGAATTTCAGTGGCATGATAAACTGCTCAATAAATATCATTCCTCCCCTTTAGCAGGCCATTCAGGAGTAAAGCCCACAGTGGCTCGCCTTGCCTCCTCTTTTTTCTGGCCCTCACTCCAAAAGGATGTCAAGAACTTTGTCAAAGATTGCCTCAGCTGTCAGCAAAACAAGTACCTTCCATCAAAGAAGTATGGCCTCCTTCAGCCATTACCAATTCCAGAAAGAGTATGGGAGGATATAAGCATGGATTTCATTACTTGCCTACCAATTTCTCATGGCCACACCATAATTTGGGTGGTCGTTGACCGTCTATCCAAGCACGCCCACTTCATCGCTCTTCTAACTTCCTTCTCTGCACAGGCCCTAGCTCACAGATTCATGAAATCCACAAACATCATGGCATGCCGAGGTCTATTGTCTCTGACAGGGATTGTCTTTTCTTGAGCACTTTTTGGACCACCCTCTTCAAGCTATAGGGCACACAATTAAAATTCAGTAGCGCCTACCACCCAGAAACTGATGGCCAGATTGAGGTTTTAAACAGGACCATAGAGGCTTACCTGAGATGTTTCTGTAGTGACTACCCGAAGTCTTGGTTCCGATTCCTCCACCTGTGCGAATATTGGTATAACACCTCTGTCCACTCCTCCATAAGAATGTCTCTATACCAAGCGGTTTTTGGCCGACCTCCGCCTTCCATTCCCGATTTCGTCCCTGGCAGCACTGTTATCGAACCTCTGTCCTCCTCCTTGCAACAAAGACAATAAATTTTGGCACGTCTTAAACATAACTTGACCAGTACCAGGCAGAGAATGGTTGAACAGGCAAATAAACATCGTCAAGATATTACCTTTCTTTCCGGGGACTGTGTCTTCCTGCGTTTACGTCCTTATCGACAACGCTCAGTGGTGTGAAGGCAGTCTCAGAAGTTGGCTAAACGCTATTTCGGGCCATTCATGGTGACCCGCCGCGTCGGAAATGTTGCTTACGCCCTCCAACTCCCTCGCAAAGCAAGAATCCACAATGTCTTCCATGTTTTATTGCTCCGACGCTACAATGGTGACCCCCGCAACCTCCATTCGCCCCTGCCATCTGATTTACTCTTACCAGAAGACAAGGCATCCAGTGCACCCTTCTCAACAGAGCACGACGCTCAGCCTGAGGAACCCTTCTCAAAATCTCCCTTTATTTCTCACCCTGAAGATCGAACACCACAGCGCCCTTTCTTTCCCCCCGTCAGACCCTGAAATACCCCTATCTATTTTTGACCCTCGTGAAGCCACCCCGGAACCCCTCTCTATTTCCCACTCTCCCGAAGCCTCTAGAGTTTCTCCCACCTCTCAAATACCTAGACTTGTAACCCCTTCAAGTCCCACTTCCCAACGTAACTCTTTAATTCAGGAGATATCACATGATTCGGTTCCCTCAAAAGTCACAATCCAGCCACGTGATCTCCCAGTTTCACACTCCCAAGATGCAGCTGCTGTCGCACGTGTGAATTCAAAGCCTGACCTTGAGGGCAAGGTCATTGTGAATGGGCCGGGTAATATTGATAGGCCCAAACGTATTGGCAAGAAACCTGAGTAGCTCAAGAACTTTATTCCCAAATAGTTTTTTGAGGAGTTTATATTTTGGCCCATGTTGGCCCATTTAGAATTTCCCGTTGCTTTACTTTGCTTCCTGATTTTGGCTTCTATATGTACCCTCTTCTGAGTATGAAATGATAAGAAAGACAGAATTAAAATCCTCCTCTCCTATTTCTCTCTCTATAACTGATTTTCCTTTGTTAGGATCTCTTGTATATCCTAACAATGATGTACAAAAGAAAAATTTGAAATGCTAATTTATAAGCCAATAGTTGATTCAGTTAGGCCTTGAAAATATAAAGCTGAACTATCTAAATCTTACCTGACCGAGCATCAAAAGCGTGAATCACAACCTTGAAACTCGGGTTAAGCGTGTAAGGGTTAGAGAGGGAGAATTAACTTTAGATTAGATACACAATAGTTCTTGTTTGTTACTAACTGATATAGAAAATCAAGGGCCAAGTGGACTTGCTGATCTGTTGTGTTTATATTCCATTGGTGCTGATTAAGCTTCTTGAATAAAGAATTAACCCGTCTTAGGTTAGACCATATGGTCTGAAGTGAAGAATGGCTTAATTTAGTAGGGAATGTGCATAATTTGGTAGGGAATGTGTTCTTGGTGTATGATCGTATTAGCTGCTGCTATATGATTTAGTTCATGTAAATAAGAGCATTGTTAAAAACTTAAAAAGAGGTTATGCAAATTCATGTGTTGCCTATGATTTATGCTTATGCACTGTTTTCATTGTAAATTCCAAAATGAAAAAGGGAATCTAAGGTCGTGTTTAGATCGAAAGTTTTCTACGAAAAATGGAAAAGTATTATTGAAAAAGTTGAAAAAATAGAAAAGATGTTTGTTTGCAAAATATTTAAAGAAAACTTAGAACACTGAAAAATGGGCTTTCTATTTAAAAAAAACACAGAGAAGTATTTTTAAAGAAGTTTTCTAAGAAAACTGAAAAGTGTAAAAGTTTTTCAAGATTTTTTTTTATCTATTCCAGAAAATGAAAATTTTGGAAAATAAATAGAAAACTTCAAAATATATTCTTTTCAAATTTATGAAAATAAATATACTTGCTTAGTTTTTTTATTAAATTGCTTATATTTAAACAACTTAATCGATAAAAATCACGTTCTATTCCTTATAGAAATCATTGATAGTATAAGAACCAAATATAATTTAACTACTATAAATTAAATCCTTATTAAAAATAATTTTGATAAAGATAAAATTCAAGTCTTCGTTTTTGGCTATAAAACATATTTGTTATTTGAGTCATTTTTTTTAGATCTTTATAACAATATCATACTTAACCTTCTAGTATTTGAGCCACCTTATTTTATTTGAGTCACCTTCACTTTTGACACTTCTTGCTATTTATTTTGTCAATGTTATCATATATGTATATGCCACACATGAGTATTTTTAACATTTATGTGTGCGCGCTTATCAATTATCATTTTGGACAAATAAAAGTTTCAGCAACTCATCATGGATGGTATAAATTCATCTTCTATCTTACAAGTTGATGAGGTCAATCAGTCTATGTAGTTGAATAGGTTTTTTAGATAGTTATTGGCCTTTTAAAAGTCTAATTGTAAACAAGTCATTTAAACAGGCTAGCACAGACCGGGCCAGACCTTAAAATAAAAGCTTATAATAGGCTAATAGGACATATTCAAGCCTTGACAATTTGATGTAAGCTAGGTTCAGGTCTTTCAAAGCCTAAGCTGACCTGGTCTGGCCCATTTTCATTCCTAATTACATTATGAAAGAAATATTTATGTTCTTAGACTTTAAACTATATGAAGATGGGTTTGTTTCCCTTGGTGATAATACTAGACATATTAAGGGTGTAGTAAGTATATTATGCCTATTCTTGATAATGTATTAAGGGACTTAAGCCGAATCTATTCGGCACAAGTCCATAGACAGTTTTAAAAAAGTATATTAAATAATTTGGGCTGGTTTTATGTATGTCTTGTAATTTTTAACTTATTTTGAAAGAAATTTAAAAAGGCCTCTTTATTTCTTTATCAAAATTTAAAATATGAAAAATTCATTTCATTAAAAATCAAAATTAAAAAGTGGTTTTTTAAAAAATGTTTGTCAGTTTTATCTAATCTATTTTTTTATTTCGTTTTAAATTTGATTTTTGAAAGTAGTTTCAATTTAACTCTTAATTTTATCTTCTTTTATCCTAATGAATTGAAAACACAAATATTTTTATTTTCATTTAAAATAAAATAAAACAACTCTCAACCATCTCTCTTGTCTTTTTCATCTTCTTTTACTCCTCTCACACAAGCTTGAGCTCCTCATATGATATGTTTGAACCACATTAATTATGACTATGCCTTATAAAAAAGACCACAAAGAACTTTAGAAATATGTCTTATAAAAAAGATTAGATGGTGTGTGTATATATATATATAGTTAAAACAATTGATTAATTTATTAAAATTGATATAAATCTAATAAATAGTTGATAAAAAAATTTGATTTTGATTTTTGAATTAAAATATTAATATATAGATATAAAATGTTAATCTGGTTGATTAAGTTTGTTGAAAATATTAAGTTGTTGAGCCCATCTTAATGGATAACCAAACTAAAATATAAGAAATTCATTTATTTGTTGAAAAGCTCATCGCACCAATATAACATAATATTGGTACTACAAAATGTATAAGCTTAAGTGATAGAAAAATTAATTCATACATTTCATAACACAGTTTATCTAAAATTAGACAATTTAACTGAAAATGACATGTTTGACGGGATAGTAGAAAGTATACATATAAAAGGATAGATAGATAAATAATCGTTCATAAGGTCATGACACCAAATGACATTTTTCTTTAGTTTTGCCACAATCCCAATAGTTACCCAATCTAGGGTTTCAACCAAACTCTCAGACAACAATTTCATCTATTCCCATTTATCACTTCAAGCACATTATGGCCCATAAATTTCATGTACCTCTATTACACCACAAAAATCTACTTGTTCTTGTCATCTAGCTTAGGGTTCACCATATCCACCGTAGAGCCACGGCCAGCCTCCTCACCACTATTTGCGAACTCGTTCACTCACTCCTTTGTTCATGCTCCAATACTCTCCTTATTCGTTTCTCTTTATTTTTTTCTTCTCTTCAAGATTAGTATTACTCGATTGCTTACATGGTTTTTCTTGCAGCTATTAGCACCAAAAGGTGCATCTTTCGTATCATAGCTTCAAAACACATTCTCCAAAAAATTGCGCTTACAAATTTCCACCAACATGCTCCACAACAAGTCCTTCGCCAAAAAAACCAGAGCTGGCAAAGTCACGAAGGTTCTTCCTTCTTACTCCTCCCTTTAACCCTTACCCAAACTCACCTTGTTTTTTTTTTCAGCTCGTTATTATTATTATTTATTAATTTATCAATAATAATTATTTTTGTGTATTTTTTTGGAGCAGCAACTGCGGGAGCACTACCTGCGTGACGATATATACTGCGGCGCACCGTTTTGCACCGTTTGCAATACTTCTGGTGCTCGCCTAAGTGCTACGGCTTCTACCGTTCTTGTTTTAGACACTAATGTTGTTCTCAACCAGGTTTGCTACTTCTCCCTTCTCCATTGTTTGGCCTCAACTTCAATTTGGATAGGTTTTTAGCTAGTTAGTTAGGGAATCTTGCGAATTGGAAAATGTGCTGTTGTGACAGATTGATTTGCTTGAGAATCCTGCGATTGAAGATGTTGTGGTGTTGTCCATTGTGCTGGAAGAGGTTAAGAACAAAAACTTGGCTGTCTACAACCGTGTAAGAGCTATCTGTAGCAATCCAAAGAGGAATTTCTTTGTTTTCTCCAATGAATACCACAGGTATTTTTGTTTGTTTCAATGACTTGTTACTAGCTTTTAATTATGGCGAGATTATATTACAGTAACAATAAGAACATACCAGGTAGGATGTGGCAAACAAACTAAGAATGTGGCAAGGCTGTTTAATGTCTTTGCTGCATATCCAATGAGTAGTTCGTGGAGTGGTTGTATATTTCACTCGTGTGAATTTTGCTTAATGTTATGCTATGCCAAATGCCAATGTTTCCTGCTTTTGGATGATGATGGGATGTGGAATAGCTTTATTTGATATAATATTTTGTGTCTCTGTTGGCAGGGAAACATTTGTTAAAGAAATGACTGGGGAAACTAAAAATGATAGGAATGATAGAGGTTGGCTTTTCAGACGAGCTTTGAATTATTTTCTTAATATGCGTTCTGGTTTATTGGGATGGTTATAAAGTTGTTTTAAAATGTTAACTTTGAAGAGTGGTAAATGCAGCTATCCGAGTGGCTGCTCAGTGGTATCAGAATCATCTTGGTGGTGCTGTAAAGGTTTTGCTTATTACTAATGATAAAGGGAACAAAAGGAAAGCTAGCGAAGAAGGAATTTTTGCAGAAACAGGTAGTTGAGTTGTCTTTCATGGTAATTGAGTTGTATGCTTAATATCTAGAGGCAGCTGCTACCAAAATTAACAGCTTTGTTCAGTGGAGTCATCCTAAATAGTCAATTTGTCATATGTGAAATGTGGAGTATTTGGACTATATGCAAGAGCTTTGTCAATAATGAATACCAAAACTAATAGCTTTGTTGTTGAGTGGAATCATCCTAAATAGCCTATTTATCTTGTGTCAGTTGAGTCATATGTTAAATCTTTGGACCGACCTGATTTGCTTGATCTGCTTGTGCGGCCTGCATCTGAAGATGTGGACATGGAGGAGGTTGAAGATCTTAGACCATCCAAGAGGAAAGTCATCTATTCAGAGGTATTCATTTTAGTGAATGTCATTTCTCTTTAGTATTTAGTGTGTGCAGGGCCCATTAAACTGAATTATGCAGTATTTACAATGGGTGTTAATTTTCAGCATAAGCCCATGTCAGAAATTACTTCTGGGTTGCATCGTGGGATATATCATCAAGGGAAACTTCGTGTAAACCGTTACAACCCATTCGAGGCATATGTCGGGAGTGAGAGCATTGGTGATGAGGTTAGAGTTTATGGGCGCTCAAACATGAACCGGGCTTTTGATGGTGATATTGTGGCTGTCGAAGTTCTGCCTCGGGACCAGTGGCATGAAGAAAAGTCTCTATCTATAGTCCGTGAAGGTATGGTAATTGTTAGGCTATTTGTGCTCTTCCTCAAGATAGAGTTACAACTTCTTAGTGTTGAAATCTGTTTGCCCATATACATAGTACGATATGGATATGGCATGCGGGGATTTTTTATAATCAAGATACGATACAGATGACTTAGATATGTTACTAGAAATTTATAGAAGAATATATGTATATTACTAAAGAAGCAACATAAATAACCAGTCATCTGGTCAGGTTTAATCCAACTAGTGAGTTTCAAAAACGACAGTTTGGTGTTGTCTTCCCCATTGTGGTGCCACCGTTCACCCTAGAATGTGCAGTGGTGACACCCGCCTAGAATGTGACGGCCGCAACAACAAAGGCCCCCATTATAACCTAGGTCATAAGCTATTTTCATAAACCCCTTGTAAGTTCTTCCAACCACACCCTTAAATTAGTGAGAGTGCATATTGGAGTTGTGTTAAAATGAATTGGATAAGTTTGGAAACATGCTGCTCTGCTTTCTTCTCTTCCATTCCATACTGCATTTAACCTCCACGGGCCCGTTTCTTGAGGCTGAAATGGCTCATTCTTTGTGTATACATATGCCTGTGAATTTGTTTTTCTTTTTATGTAACCCATCTAATCGGGTTATATCGATTGCTTGCAGAAGATGAGGATGAAGATGAAGATGTTCATCTAGCTCCAAATAGTGCTGATGATGCACCCAGAACTGCTCCTCAGCAGGGTTCTTCTGGTGAAGTAAACGTGGTATCCAGTCGACCTTCTGGTTGTATTGTTGGCATTATAAAGAGAAACTGGCATTCGTAAGTATATCCTTTTAATTAAATGGAGCATATTGGAAAATATGTAAATAGTACCGAAGTTCATTGTCTACGCTAATGGAATTATGTAATTATGCTAATTAGGGTAACATGAATCCATGTATTTATTGTATTTTAATTTACATAATTTATCTTTGCTTTTAGTTCAGAGTTTAGGTTGTATTTAAATCGTATGTTTTCTGCTTTACAATTGGTGTATTTAAATTGTATTTTCAGCTATTGTGGATCTCTGGAGCCAATGCCTATGCCTGCAGGGAGTGGTGGTATTGCCCATGCCTTGTTTGTCTCCAAAGATCGCAGAATTCCTAAGATTCGAATACAAACCCGCCAGCTTGAGAATCTTTTGGACAAGAGGATTATTGTGGCGGTTGATTCTTGGGATCGTCAATCTAGATATCCATCTGGACACTATGTGCAAACAATAGGAGAGATAGGTGATAGAGATACTGAAAGTGAGGTATGGGATGCTGCATTTACATGCCTATTCTTTTCTTTGCTTGATTGCTATGATGTTTGTAACGAAGCTGATCACACAAAAGATATCAATATTGTCTATAGTAGTGATTTCTTTTTCCTCCATCTCACTATCCTCAGAATTTTTAGAAAATGAGATTTTAAAAGTAAGAGTTATGAAATCCTATATAGTCACGTCCCTTGAGAAAACCATTAGGAACCTGATTACATACTTTTTGTGCCTGCAAGTTACTCTGCTGGTTCCATTTTGTTGATGTTTCTTTAACTAGATAGAAAGGAAATGGAAGTGAAATGCCCCTTTAATACATGCAAGGCAGCACAGAGTTGGAAGTCTTCTTCCATAAAAGCAAGTATTTAAAGTGTTTGCCACACAGTTGTAGGATATTACTCATTGGATACTCTGTGCACTGCAGAGTGCAGGCATCATTATATTGATACTACTATTCTGAAGAATCTGAACTGTATCCTGCATTTTTTTATTTATTTTGGTTGGCTTTTTGTTCTATTACCAGTTTGTTACCATAAAAATTTGATAAATTTTGGCTTTCATTTGTTTGAATTCATAAAATATACACTTTTCCCACTTATGGAATGACTCATTTATCATATTGTGCTAATGATATTTTTTTGTATGTTTTCTTGATGTTCTATGACATGTTATTACCATGAATGTTGCTGTTTCCGAATTATAATGTTCTAGCAAATCTGATACCCCAATGTTATATTCGATATGTATGATTCATACATCATACTCATAAGTCATAACACATTTTCATGTATCCAAATCTAATAATGCAACTATCTGTTTTCTTTTTTAACCAACTAAACCTTATTAATGATATGGCATCTCTTCTCCTTTTTGTGACAATATAGCTAGTTTTGATAGAAAATGACATAAATTCACGGCCATTCTCTTCCCAAGTTCTGGCATGCCTGCCACCGTTGCCATGGTCGGTCTCTCCTGAAGATTTGTCTAATCCAATCAGGCAGGATTTGCGTCATCTGCGTGTCTTCAGCGTGGACCCTCCAGGTACATGGCTTGTTTAATCTCCATTTCTATAATTCTGCATAAGGTAAAATATGACTGCATCTTATTTTGAAAACTTGAATATTTTATATTCCGAAGAGAATCTATATAAATTATAATCACAAAATTGTTACATGGAAAGTTCTTTGGCTAGCTATTAACTTATTCTTAAAACTGACCCCAAATCACAATCATTAAATTTATATTAAAATGACAGTTCTCAGGTGAAAAAAGTTACGGAATTCTTTTTATTATCTGCAATTTCAACATGCCCCCCGAGATGATGCAACCTTTTTGAACACCTGAAACTTGTTACATGCCTTGGGGCTACGTAACTGTGTCCCCCCAAATTTAATTCTACAAACAAAAAGAAAAGAAGTGATATTTCATAAATTTATTTCCTAAAATGATTGATGTTCATTAATTCATATATAAAATGTTATGAAAAGGTAGCTTAGCTAGTGAAATATTGATAGGCAAAGGGATTTAATGAGAATTACAATTAAGGATGTCAGGGATGTAAATGAAATAAGTGGTTATGACAAAACTGAAAGCTGTTATAGGAAGAGATTGGAAAGTGGTTAGACTTGATTCGGAGAAGAATGTATTTGGTTTGCTCTATTTTTATTTACGAGGGACTTCTAAAATAAATAATGGTGTAAGTATGCCTTTTTCCGCCGCATATTGTTTTTGTATTGGAAGGGTCAACTTGTCATTCATTATCAAACTTGTACTGCTTATATGTCCATTGCTTACTAAAAAGGACACCGTAATACTGCTGTTCTGGCCCTGTTTATTTTTCTCTTTCCTTTTTTGTTGTGTATGTAACATTTGCATTTTCAATGAACTGTCTTGATACAAATGAGTATCGTAGGAAGGGTTTTGTTAGACCCCCAAAGAGTTTGAAAGTGTATTATAGAAGTAAGGGTACAAATATGAGTTTAATCTAGTATTGTTAGGTTGGTTAGGATTCTGTTAGGAGTCTGTTAGGTTGGTTAGAATATTGTTTGCTATTTTGTTAGGCTTTTGAGGTGGTTAGTTTGGTTGGTAACCAACCTCTTATAAATAGGCTCTCTGTTTTTTAGCAGAGAGAAAAGGATTATTGTGTAGTTTATTGGTTTTATTCCAGTGTGAGAGGAGTAGACTCCTTTGTGTACCTTTTTCTTCAAATATGAATAAAATTCAAGAACAAATAAAACCCTTTCTCTTTCTTGCGAGTGCAAGAAACCTAAAAACTGGTCTGACCTGCCGTTTCTTTTTAATGGAGTCACGATTGCAGCATGCTAAGATCAAACTGCAGAATTATGAGATTAAGTTGACAGAATTACAGAAAGATTTCGCCTACATTAAAGAAAATATGCCTGATTTAGATCAAATTAGGGGTCTTATCATGGAATGTCTCACCAAGAAACAAACTCAAGATGATGCAGGCAGTTCCATCACCATTAAAACTGGTTCCAGTGACAATGAAGAGGATGGGGAAGATGGTATAAATCATTTTTGGTTAAAGAAAGTGGTATTACTTGCGTTTGAAGGGAGCGACCCCCTGGGTTGGCTTGCTCGGGCAGAAAAAGCTTTTTTGACATGAACCACGTCAAGCCATTGGAGAAACTGTGTGTAGCCTTCATCAGTATGGAGGGAAACGCTTACCACTGGTTTCAATCCTGGTGTGACCATACTAGTCGATCGCGGGAATCGTAGTCGCGATTGCGCCGCTCCATCACGTTACGGCTCCTCCACACAATGAACCTTTTGCGGCCCGGGTTGCAGAGGGGTTCCAAATCCCGGGCGTTGCGCGGCGATCTCGGCGTCGCAAATTACAGGTTGTCGCGGGGTGATGTAGCTGCAATTCTGTTGGCGTGCAATACTATGTTGCTTTTGGTAAGTTTTTCAGCTCCCGCCTTTTTTATTTAGGGTTTCTGATAGGTTTCTCTCTCCTTAAATCTTCTTCTTCTTCTTCTTCTTCTTCTTCTTCTTCTACTTTCTCTCCATTGCACTCACCCATTTTCTCACCCACCCTCCAATAACAACACCCACTACCTCCTTACTGTCCGGCAACCCCTGTCTGACCTTCGGTGACCCCTGTCTGAACTCCGACGACGCTGTTCTGACCTTTGGCGATGCTGTTCTGACCAAGGTTGTTAGACTCGAGAGTCTACCTAGACTCGTTTTGGCTAGGTAGACTCGACTCGCTAACTCGACTCGTAAGAGTTTACCTCATACTAAAAATTATATAAAACTAATATAAGACATGCATCCAAACAAGATATACCATCATAAAATAGTTAAAAACTAAAATTCCAACCATCCAATTGTCATAACAAATAGTGTTGCTGCTAGAGGAGCTTGAACAGTATTGCTGCTGGCCTTTGAGCCACCATCTTTCTAACATGTTGAATATAAAGGAACAAGAGGAGGATGAGAAGAAACAAATGTTGGCCTTGAATCAGAATGAAGAAGAAAGGAAAAAACAAAAAAACATACCTCTTACCGGTGGGTTTTTGTCGCGGCGGTATGGGAAAGTGACGCGTAGTCGTCGCAGGTGGTGGGTGTAACGCAGGTTTAGTGCGGGTGGTGGGGTCGCGCAGGTGCAGTCTCAGTCTCGCGGGTGGTGGGTCGCAGTTGGCGTCACAAAATCACGAAGAAGAAAAAGAAGAAGAAGAAGGGTCGCCTCGGTGTCGGAGTTGGAGAGCGGTGGTGGGTCGCGCAGTGCCTGGGGCCAACACGAAGTCGAATGGTGTGGAGGGAAGTGGCTGTCGCGCGAAGTAATGGAAAATGAAGAAGCAGCGTGTGAAACCTAAAGAAACAGGGGCCAAAACGATGCGTTTCATTAATTTGGGAATTAGGGTTTTCAATTTTTCAAATTCGGTGGACTCGCTCAAAACTCTAGAGTTTGCAAGAGTCTACCCGAGTCTGCAAGAGTATACCCGAGTCAGAGAGGGTCCGAGTTTCCAGTGTTTTAACTCGTTTTGCCTAGGTAGAAACGTACTCGTAAGAGTCTACGAGTTGACTCTAGAGTTTGACAACCATGGTTCTGACCTCCAAACAGTCCCCAACCAGCTGCTGCCACCTCCCACAGCCTCTAACCACCTGCTGCCACTCCAAACAGCCCCTAACCACCTAATAAATATGAATTGTGATTTATAGATTTTTCATTCTAGTTCACACTACTTCATTTAGACAATGTTTCATTTGGATAATGTTGCTTTTCTTGTTATGTTTAATGTTTTGGATCATTTAGACAATGTTTCATAGTGGATAATGTTGCTTTTTACTATGAATTTGGAGTGTTTTTAGTTATATTTATGCATTTTTTAAGTGATTCTGCATATATACATGTTTATGTGTGTTTCCCACGTGATAAATCAAATAGTGTCCATGATTTGCTCTGCGACGCCGCGATCCCAGTTTAAGGTTCGGCCGTGATGCGATGTGATCTGGGATTGACTACTATGGGTGTAACAAAACCAAGAACCTTTTTTGGGAGGAGCTCTCGAGAGCCTTGCTAAAAAGATATGGGGAAGATGACCGTGGTTTTGTGTATGAAAGGTTGACAGTTCTGAGACAAACAGGAATAGTGGAAGATTATGTCCAAGAATTCGAGCTTTTAATTGCTCAAACAAAAAACAGTTTGGAGGAGCAAGTCTTGGGATATTTTTTGGTCTTGGCTGGGCTACGTGTGGACATTAGAGGATTAGTCCGACCCCATGATCCTAGAGAGCTAAATCGCGCCATGGAAATCATGCGGGATATAGAAGCCATGAAAGAGGGTCCATATTTTAGGAAACACTAAAATGTAACTTCACAACAAGATATAAGGGTTAAGGGAATCTAGGGATAGTCTCTCAGATAGAAGCTCCCATTAAATAGATACTTGCCAGCACAACAATCCAAAGTTCCAAGGTGAAAACCATGAAAACCATTCCAGTATGCCTTCTATAGGTCCTAATCGAAGTCACAGTACAAGAAGCTTACTGTACCAGGAATACATCAAATGCAGGGAAGAAAATCAATGCTTTCATTGTGGTTTACCTTTCAGTCCAGGACATCACTGTCCATATAAGAACCTTCTGGTCATTATCTTGGCTGGGGATGATCATGCAAATCCGGAAAGTGTTTATGGGGAGGAAGATGACACCATACAACCAGGTTGATTCAGCCACCATATCCAAGCTCAATTTTCAGATTTTAATCTTGAGGACAAGGTTGTTTTAGGAGGGGAAGGTATTGTTAGACCCCCAAAGAGTTTAAAAGTGTATTATAGAAATAAGGGTACAAATGAGTTAAATCTAGTATTGTTAGGTTGGTTAGGATTCTGTTAGAAGTTTGTTAGGTTGGTTAGGATTCTGTTTGCTATTTTGTTAGGATGTTGAGGTGGTTAGTTTGTTAATCAGCCTCTTATAAATAGGCTCTCTGTTTTTCAGCAGAGAGAGGAGAGAATTATTATGAAGTTTCCTGGTTTTATTTCAGTGTGAGAGGAGTAGACTCCTTTGCGTACCTTTTTCTTCAAATATCAATAAAATTTAGAGACGAATAAAACCCTTTCTCTTTCTTGCGAGTGCAAGAAACCTAACAGGTTTGCATTGAAAACATGTGAGATTATAGATAAGGAACTTCACTTTAACCACGATGTGTTATCAATAAATGCGTGGCCCTAAGTGCGATGTGCTGGTAGAATGAACACTATAAGCGCTTAACCCAAGAACAAAGGAAAGCTCCCACAATAGAGAAAACTTAGTTTACTCAAATTCAACTTGATCGATTTGCAGTACATTCAGGCCCTATTTACAAGCTTAGTGGATTAACTATATATTGAGCTTTCTCTACGAATTCCACCATGCCTTAAATATTCACTCAAACACTAATAACCCAACTAGGTAAATATCTACTTACACACTAATAACCCCACTAAAAAGTAAATATCTACTTAAACATTGACAATCCCACCAGTATCTCAAAAACACAAAAAACCCAACCAAGGGAAAGACAAAGTTCATCAGAAAATTCACACTGAAATTCAATACGAAAATATTACAATAAAATAAAAAATTTGGACTTACTTACTATTCCACTATTGCCCAATAAATTCAGCCTTAAGTTGGGTCTAAAACATCATCCTTAAGTTGTAGGGATGTGACCTATCTTGGTGTAGGCTTTATTTCATGTTGGGCTTCTTTCTCGTTGATGTTCATAATTAGGCCTTGCAGATCTTGTTTCATCTTCTTAGTCTTGGATCTAGTCATGGGTCTTTGAATAGCATTCAATGGATCCATTGGTTGGTCTGTTGGGTCTTCATCACATACTTTTATGCTTACCAATTTCTTATATTAGTAGTTTCACTTGATTAGATAAAGAACCATTTGAAGCAACTGCTTTACTTTGATCTGTAAAAAGAACATTGTAATGGTACGGAGGTGTTGTATTTTGGCTGCTTCTTGCATGCAGGCTGCAAGGATATTGATGATGCGCTCCACTGTTATGCTCTTCCGAATGGAAACTATGAAGTTGGAGTTCGTATCCTTTGTCTTAGGACATTCATTTTACTGATGATGCATGTATCAATGGGCTATATGTGTTCAAATTAGCATCTGGTGGTTACTACAACTAGATGGATGCATGATTTCATCATTTATTTGCATCCAACTGGAATTTTAGTTTCACATATTTGGTGCCCTTGCTGACAGTTTTATTTGCATGTCTGCTTGCTGTTCTGTTTTTAGTTCCCTTTCAGAAGATGGTAATGCTTTCCTTAGCATGCTTGAAATGTTTGCTAGTGTAAGACTATGATTAATGATATGATACTGCTTTGCTGACCCAAATTTTAGAAAATCTACATGTAATGTATGGTTTCTTTATTTCTCTTCTGAATAAAATCTGTCTTAACTGAAGTTAGAAGTCATCAGATGATGTAGCTTAGAGTTTGCATATCTGAAAAAACATTAATATCCATCCTGTATTTCGTACCATATCCATTTCTCGTCCTTTTCAACAGCTGGGCTTCATTAATTTTATCTGTCCTTTTCCTGTCTTCCCTAGCATATGCTATTTCAATGTGGTTCATCTTTAATGGGTTTCTATTAGATATTGCTGACGTGACAAATTTTGTTCATCCTGGCACCCCCCTTGATGATGAGGCTACCGAAAGGGGCACATCTGTCTACCTTGTTGAGAGGCGGATAGACATGCTTCCCAAACCTCTTACGGAGGGTAATATCATTTTCCCTACTTTTAACTGGTTTGAGTGCTGTATGCTGAATCTGAAAAAATTTGATTGCTGTGGTCATTACATTTTTTTTTTTGCTTTCATTGATAAACGTTTATCTGGCAGACATATGTTCTCTTCGTTCTGATGTGGAAAGACTAGCATTCTCTGTCATATGGGTATGTGCAATCTCATATCTTGACCATGATTAAACTGTTAGAATTTACATATTTTGTAAACGCAAGCATATTAGTATTAGAGATTAACTATTATGGGGTTTAAATCTTCTAAATATTCACAGCAGAATCACAAACATCACTGAAATCTTTCAACTGCCTTTATTTTGCTATAAATTTTGACTCTTGCAATACTACTTCCATGATTATTTGGCCTTATAATTGCAAGTTCAACTGTAGTGCTCCTCACTGATGCCTACAATCAAGATTTTCTGTTATCATGCACCTGTAACATTGCTATTTTTCTGCTTCCATGTTTACATTGATAGCGAATTTTTATCCATGCTGCCACTGTGCTCTGCCTCTGTTGCTTCCTCCACCATTTTTGTTACCTGAAGTCTGAACTGTGTTCCTTGTTTTTACTTTTTATTGTAAATCTGAATTCAGAACTGTATTCCTTGTTTTTACTTTTTATTCTAAACTGCTTTCATTACCAGCTTCGGTGTTACACTTAGTGGTTCGTTTGGTTTCCCGTTGGGTTTGACCAACCCCAAAAAAAGATCCTACGGAGTTTTGACTGTCTTGAATGACGTGAAATATCAATATTAACTTTAGATTTTTCCATTTTTATAACTCTGTTTCCTCAACTGCGAACCAAACGGACACTTAATAATTGTCGTTATTATTGCTGTTGTTATCATGTGCTATGTGCCTATAAGGTTATTCCTAATAGACTTGACCATAAATCACAATCTTCATTTTCTTTTCTTTTGTGGCCTTCTACTCTTGAATGAATTGGGACATAGCATGACACACCCATAGATAATTCAATCAAAATGATTATGCAGCAGCGAATGATAGCATAAGGAGTAGCAAGTTCTCTGTGAAGCAGACTCTTATTTTATCCTTTTTATTTCACCTTTTACACAAGTCTCTTTTCATACTACACCCTTTACGACTGTTGAGAACATCAATTAGAATCTGCATCAACTCTTAATTTTAGACATAATATGTACGTCAGCATAGGAGCTAGTCCCATAACATAGTCTAGAATAAATAAATACTTTACCTGATAAATAAGTAGTGTATTTTGTTGTCCGTTGTCATTTGCAACCATTGTCAGTTGTTCTCAGTTGAGTGTCTTGGATCAGTCAAAATTCACACTTTAAGGATCACACATAAATACTTTTCATGGACAACAATACTTGTGGTATCTAAGAAACACTTCTCAGGATTCCAATTAACATATTTAGATATGTTCAGGAAATGACGCCTGAAGCAGACATTATTTCCAGCAGATACACAAAAAGTGTCATAAAATCTTCTGCGGCATTGTCTTATATTGAAGCACAAGCAAGGATGGATGATAGGTATATTTTAATTTCTGCTTTGATCCTTCGTAATGATATGGTTTGATTTGTTTGGAGTTTAGAACTAATAGTTCTATGCCTGCTATAATTGCTCATGAAATAGCCATTCTGGCTCAAGTGAATCCAGTAAGATAGACTTCATAAGTTGGAGCTAATGTGTTATTAACTGTTATCAAATAGAAGATTGTACTAAATGACTGGGTTCATACTCATGCTATCCAAAATGTCTGTTGATCTAAATTCATTCAAATTTTTTTGTCTTGACATGACTCCCTCCCCCCAAAACGATTGCGCCATGTTCTAGCTCGGAAGTTGCATTGCGATGGTTTGCTGCCTCGGGGGAGTCGTCGTGGGTGCTGTCCCTATAGATTTTTGATCAAGGGGACGCGGCGTGATGGTGAAGACAACACCAAACAATGTCGTTTTATGCCTTTTCATTAAGGGTATTTTAGTCAATATCCAGTTTTTAAACTTTTTAAATTAAAATGTTTTAAAAATTTTAAAGTGTTGAGAGAGGGGAGAAAATGTGAGAACATATGAATTATGTGTGTTGTAATCTCAGCAGAGCTTTTGCATTTATAGAAGATAGTATATAATTATAGGATATATAGTTTCCTAATTAAGACTAGTTACATTAAGAATCTAATCAATCTAATCAATCTTTATCACTCTTTCTCAAGCTGGACCATACAGGTCATATGCACCAAGCTTGTTGCTTATGTAGCGAATACGAGGACCCCTTAGGGACTTAGTGAAAATATTTGCTAACTGATCATTAGAGCTAATAAAACTAGTGGATATTTCACTAGACATGACTTTTTCTTTGACAAAATGACAATTAATTTTAATATGCTTCGTCCTTTCATGGAAAATTGAATACAATACATGGCGGCCTGATTATTTTAAATAAGTGACATTTGTGCAACCTCTCCCGACTTACTTGAGTTCTCGAAGCAATTGTTTGAGCCATATATTCTTCTAACTAGCTATAGCCATAGAACGGTACTTTGCCTCTGCATTGAACTTGGCTACGACACTCTGCTCTCTTTTTCTAGAGACAAGATTATCTACGACAAAGACACAACACCGGGAAGTAGACCTTCTATTAATTGGGGAACCTGCCAAATAAGCACCAGAGTATCCCACAACTTGAGTATGTCCTTTGACTTTATATAATAGACCATTCCCTATAGCTTTTTTGACATATAGAATAATGCAGGTCACTAAATCCCAATGTTCCCTACAAAAAAAGTTTAGGAACTGACATACCACATTTACAACAAATGAGATATTTAAGAGAGTGACAGTGAGATAATTTAGCTTGCTAAAATTTGGAAGAGGCTCCCCTTGATTTCATAAGAGCTTGACATTGGGATCCATGGGAGTGATAATTAACTTAGAGTTTAGCATTCTTGTGTCTTTTAGAATACCCATTGCCTACTTCATTTGGGATATGAAGATCCCATTTTTGGATTGCGTAACTTCCATCCACAATAAATATTTGAGTTAGCCAAGATCTTTTGTCTGCAAATGTTTCAAGAGATGTTGCTTCACCTGTAAAAATGCCAAGATGTTTGTTTAAGTTTACTTAAGTACTTTTAAAAAAGCACTTTCTTTATGAGTAGATTTTTTAAAAGCAGATCAAAATTGCTTAAAGTAGAAATTTGTTTGCTTTTTACTTCTGCTTATTTTTAAAACTTTAAACAAACACATAAAAATTTAAAGTAAGTACCTTTTTTAATTAAAAAATTAAACAAACGAGCCCAATATTATCCACTAACAGCCAGATAAATGCAACCAAGAGCTGAATGGGGATAGAAGACAGAGTGATCAACCTCACTTTAGATCATGTCAAACTCTTAAATCAAAATACCCAATAGGAATTTTCTTAGTTGATAAACAAGTCTAGAAGATTTCCCCTACGCAATAAAGCAGGGATTGCTCCTTGTAAACCTCCTCAAGCATATTACCAAGAAGGAAGGCATTTTTGATGTCCAACTGATAAAGAGGTCAATGATAAATGACAACAATGGAGAGGAAGAGTCGCACATAGGGCGTTTTAGCAACAAGAGAAAAAGTCTCCCCATAATCCAACCTGAAGATCTGAGTAAAACCTTTGGTGACAAGACAAGCCTTGAAGCATTCTAATGTTTTGTTAAGGCCACCTTCACCGTATACACCCATTGACAACCAACAACAAACTTCTCAGGTGGTAGAGGAATGAGGTCCCACATCCCATTGCTTTGTAATGCACACATCTGATCCATCATAGCTTGTTTCCATTCTGGACGGGTAAATACATCTCTTAGCATTCTTGGGAATAGAAACCGAGGACAAGCAAGAAAGACAATATGAAGGAGATATGTGATGATAAGTGGAATGGATACCTTTGCAAAGTGCAATGGAAACATTAGACTCAGGAGGCGAGGTCGGAGAAGGAGTCGGATGAGTTGGCTTTAGAAGTGAGTTTGCAATTATGACTGACAGGATGAAGACGACGCTGAAAAACATGTAAAGGAGGAATAGGGTTTGGAGGTGAGAGACTCCTGGTCAGGATAAAAGTTGACTGAATGTGGTGTACTCATAGGAGAGGAAGTCGTAATGAAGGTTCTCCAGATCTATAAAAGGAGACATAGTTGTGAAAGTGGGGGTACCCGACAAAAACACACTTGTGAGATTGAGCAAAGAGTTTATTGATCCCAGGACCAGGGACATGAGAGAAACATATGGAATCAAAGACCTGAAGGGGGTAAGGGATAAACAGTACGATAGGGATTTAGCACTCCATGAGGGATTTTACCTTTCAGGACAGAGGAAGACATACAGTTGATGAGATGATATGTAGAACTACATCGTCCTAGAACTGAAGAGGGACATGAGAGTAGAGAACAAAAGTTCGAATTGTGTCTAGTAGATGTTTGTTTTTGTGCTTGGCAACCTCATTCTATTAAGAGGTATGAGGGCTTGAAGTTTGATACCACACACCATGAGATACCATAAGGGTTTGAAACTGCATAGTAAATATTTATGTGTATTATCACTTTGTAAAGTACAAGTAAGAACACTAAATTGATTTTTTATTTCATGTAAGAAAATAAATAGAAAATAATTCTGATCGATTTTTCATGAGATATATAACCACATCCAACAAGAAAAATCATCTATAAAAGTAACAAAAGACCTTGATCCCAATGTAAAGAAAATACGACTTGGACCGCAAACATCTAAATGAACTAAAACAAAAAGGGATGAAGCCTAACTAACAATGTGTCGAGGAAAAGAGGTACGGGTATGCTTACCTTATTGACACGACTTACAAGATAAATATAACTTAGAAAGACTAGGAACCAACAATTGTAATGTATCAAGGCTTGGATGACCTAACTGGGCATGAACTAGAAGAGGAGATGCTGTCATCGATCAAACTAGATCCTTGTAGAGGAGGAAGAGGTGAGCAAAACCCAAGAAGTTGGTGGCTGGAAAGCCGCACATTGCTAGAAAGGGTGGCGTGTAAGAAAAACGTGCTTGAGAGAGGTTGCGCATGAGAGTGCATGGAGCCTTTGATGTGGATGAGGCCGACGGGGATCAGCCGATCTTGGGATGGCGCACCTGACTATCTTTTAGCCGGTCGAAAAGGACTGGTGGTGGCAGCGGCGGCAGCAGCGATGGGGGCTAAGGAAAAACTGACATGAGCGGTTTGAAACCTAGGGAAGATTGGGATTTTGAAAAATAATTTTACACGGTGAGCAATGGGCTCCCTAGAGATTCATAGAAAAAATGTCTCTTGTCAGATTATATATATCATGTTGAGAGAGTGAAAAATGAGAAAACACATGCATTTTATGTGTTGTGATCACAACGGAGCCTTTGCATTTTTGACGGATTGTACATAATTACAGGATATACAACTTCCTAATTAAAACTAATTGTATAAAAAAGAATCAATCTAATTAATCCTAATAATGTGCGGTTACTATATTTACACTCTAACAAAAAGAAACATAAAAATAAAAACCTAAAACCCATTCGACACTTCATTTGCTTCCCTCACACGTTGTCTCTCCCTGTTTTCGAACCCCAAACGTCTTGCTCCCTCTCTCGCCCACTGCTCACCCTTGTTGGCTGGAGACTGTGTCGATGACTGTGCCGGGGGTGCGCGCACCTTTTGTGTTGCTTGTGCAGTGGTTCTGTCTTCCTCTATTTGCCTTCTTTGTTGCTCGGTTTGTGCACTGTTTTTTACACAGCCCCTGTTTTCCTTCATCTTTATTTTGGAATTTGGATACTTGGATGTGTTTATGACTGTTTTGAATGTAGATTTATGCAATTAGATGTGTTTAATTTTCAATTGTAACATGTTTTCATTTTTTAAATTCTTTTCAGCATATATAAATTATACATATCTCTAGATTATATATTTTTTATTTTATTTTTTATCCCGTGATGGGATAAAAACTCACCCACGATCCGCATCAGAATCGTGATTTCCTAGTTTTGGGGTTTACCGCGACTGTAATCCGAGATTAACTTCCCCGTGGATTTGCTAACTTGTTCCCCCAATTTGTTTTTGTTAGTTTAGTTTCACAAAGTAATTTAGTTACTTTATTTTTGATGTCCCTTTTGTACAGTCGTTTGATGGATCCAGTTACTACAGATTTGAGGAATATGAATAGTTTAGCCAAGGTATGGATTTATGGATGCTGGTTTATTGGTTTACTCACATTATAACTTACAAGTAGTTGTATTTCCTTTCTATGTGATAAAGTTGTCTCAATAGTATAGTTTTGTGTATGATCTTTCAGAAAATGAGATCAAGGCGTATTGAGAGAGGAGCTTTGACTCTTGCATCTGCTGAAGTCAAGTTTCAAATTGACACAGAGACTCATGATCCCCTTGATATTGGTATTATCTTCTTACCCCTTAATACCTTTTAGTATTTCTTTTTAAAGTTGTGGAAGGTGGACGGTTGTGTATTCATATTGAATATGATGTTCTGCCGGTGCTGTTAGATTATTTGTTCTATTAGGAATGCATGGACCACTCAATGTCATTATTAGTTGGTGTCACACTTTCCAGATTGGAGACATACTACATCTTTTGTGATATTTACATTCTGTACGTCGTTTGCACCCATCATGAACATTGTTGTCAAAATCTCTCGTACTCGTAGGATTGCATGATTCTACATGTTTGATTGCCAGTTGGATCACACCTAGAGGACCACATCTTTTTGTGATATTTTCATGTCTTGATTTACATAGAAGGCTTGATAGTATAACCTTTAGAATATTTGGGTGTTGGAGTTAAATAGTATTTTTGGTTGGGTATATGTTATATTATGTTGGTTATTTAAAGTCTCATTTCATTATTGAAAGATATTTCTTTTTCTATTTCCGTCAAATTTGAAAAAAATTCAACAGTAATATATTTGCTTTCCCTTAAGGTAGTGTTTTGAGAATCTTCAGGCCGTTTGGTTTGAGGAAACATTTTGTTTTCAGTCCAGTTCACTTGCATTCTTTGTTCATTTATATAAGAAACATATAACCAAAATCATCCAGACCAAATGTGGGAAACTTCTATTCTCATATCACTTATCTGGAAATGTCAAAATATTCCTTATACCAAATGCTACCTACGGTCTTTAGTCATACCTATTGTTAAATTGGATATTTTGTAGAAGAGTGACGGAGGTAGATGACTTTATGGTTTTCTCTTTTACTTTGTATTTTGCTGTCAGTTATTCATGGAAGGAGAGGGAGGGACAGTTTTTCTTGCTTCCTGTTTTTCAAATTTAATTTTGATGTTTGCTTTTATTTGCAGGCATGTACCAGATCCGGGAGGCCAACCAAATGGTGGAGGAGTTTATGCTTGCTGCAAATGTTTCTGTTGCAGAACAAATTCTTAAAAATTTTCCGTTGTGCTCTTTATTAAGGTGGTTTTCTCATCTTACTTTTTACCATTGAGTTTGACGTCTTTTATTTTTTCCTGGAAGAGGGTTCCTTTACGTGTCTTCTAACAGGTTTACAGTAGATATCTGAACTGTACTTTTACCGATGTCCCTTCATTTTGGATATCTTTTTACATGTTTTTCCATGTCAGTCACAGGAGATTAATAGTTTTTCCCATCTTTAGTGAAATAGTTTTGTTAGACATAACATAGCAGGGGAACACAAAATGAATCTCATAAACCATAATTGTTGTAGAAAACTAGCACCCAAGAGAGCCCATAATATACCAGAACATAAGCATCAAATCCTTGGCTATGAAAATAACAAAAGTAAGATAATGACTATTCTTTTGAAAACTGTTATAATCTTTTTTCTTAAAACTCAACAATCTTCTATCGATATCAATGGAGGACATTTTATCTCATTCTCTAAAGGATTACGCCTTTTCTCTAAAGGCTTTCCTCTTTTCCCTAAATGCTTTACCTTTTCTCTGTTGTGCACTTCTTTGGGCGTTCCCTCTCTCATTACAACTACAATAATATTTGAAAATACATTTCGGTGGGTGTCCCCTCTCATTGGAGCTGCACTATTTCCAAGTGCATGATATGATTTGTTTGAGAACATACATTTCTAAATATAGGCGCACTGTGAGGCATCGATTTGTGCAATTCCATACCATGTCCGTGTCAAGGACGCATCCAACACAGATACGCTGCGATATGTCAATGATACGTATATCAAAGATTATTTAAAAAAAACAAAAAAGAAAAAGTAATGCGTTTATAGGACGCTGCCGATACATGAGATTGAATCAAGTGTTTTCCCTCTCTTGATTTAAATCAAAAAGAATATATCAAGTGACCCTCTTTGAGCAACCTTGGCTTGGTGCTGTGTTTGTGTTGCTTGGCTTGAAGTACCAAGCCTTTTGCCTCTCTTGATGGCTTGGATTTGTTACATTTCTTCTTCCTCCTTTTCCTCCTAAAAAACACCTTCATTTAAATAGGCCATCTTCTCATCAATCTTCCTTTCTTTAGCTTCCCTCAACACTTCTTTCACCTCCAATGGGGGTTTCCAAACATATGTTTACATTCCCCGCAATCCCCATTTGGTGTTCCCTTGCCTGAGTAATGCCGCCAATGGTTGTTTTGTCATGCTAATCACAAGTGACATTTATCTTTTTATTTTTGTCCTTCAAGGAGTTCTAAGTCCAAGCAAGGTCCATGTTGGCTTAAACAAAGATACATTCGAGTTCGAACCTTCGCATGATGGATTTCCTACACTTCTCTGATGCCCTCCATGAGAGGCCATTGATATCTGTCAAAAACAAGAAAAAACAAAGATGGCCTATTTGAGTATATCTTGCAGAGATGAAGGGATTAAGAAAAAACAAAGATGAAGAAAAACAGGGGTTGTGTAAAAAACAGAGCACAAACCGAGGAACAAAGAGGGCTAATTGATGATGACAGAACCACTGCACAAGCACCATAGAAGGTGCATGTGTCCCTGGTGCAGTTGCTGGCCAGAAAAGGTGAGCGGTAGGCAAGAGAGTGATCGAGATGTTTGGAATTTGAAAACATGGGGAGAGAGAATGTTTGAAGGAAGCAAATGAAAATGTGGAGGGGTTTTATGTTTTTATTTTTATGTTTCTTTTTAATATTTTAAAATATTTTTAATTAAAAAAGTTAAAGAAATGGGTATTGACCATAATACACTTAATGAAAAGGCATAAAACGACAGTTTTGGTGTCGTCTTCCACATTGTGTTGCACCCCTTTGATAAAAAATCTGTAGACACCCATCACAAATGCGACACCTGTAACAGCAAAGGGCACCATGATGACTCCCTTAAGGCTGCAGACTGCTGCTGCGTGACTTCTGAGCGAGAACATGGTGCAATTGTGTGCATTTGATAACATAGCATAGACCTTAGGGAAGGCTGAAGTTTTATCAAGTTCACTCTGAAAAATCAATTTCCTTGATTCAGCCTTGGGGACAAGTGTTGGATGCAGTACATTGACCTAACATAAGACATGTATACTCTAAAAGAAGGGAACTAGTTGTTAAGACGAAAGGGACTGCTAGTTAGTTAGTTATGACAACTGTTAGGATTAGATGGTATAACAGGTTCTTAGAGTTAGTTCATTGTTTCTTAGATTGTTAGTAGAGACATTCTGTCTTTGGAGAGCACGTTGTTCTTGGGGACGGTGACATGTAAAATTGATTCTTTTCTTTCATTGTTTAATAAAAGAATTCAATCTTTTCTTCCAATTTCCTCCCTTTTTCCCTTTTGGGTGTTATTAGTCAAAAACTAGATGTAAATCCTAATTGAATATTAATATAGGTCTTTATCGTAATTTATTTAGATATTTGAGGTCCGAGTCATACTTTAGTTACGCGAATATTTGTTTAATTAGTTTTAGACCTTTATTGTCTTTCACAGCGTGTTGCATCAATTATGTTACCCGCATGTACCCCTCAACAAAATGGGATTGTTGAATATAAGAATAGACATCTTCTTGAGACAAGTTGGACCTTTCTTCTCCATTCTCACGTTCCTCATTGGTTTTAGGATGACGCAGTACTTCATGTTATCTCATAAGTTAGATGCTTTTCTAAGTTCTAAATGTAAATTTTTCAATCAAGTTTTATATCCTCATCACACTTTTCACCCGTTATCTCTTAAGGTCTTTGGTTTTACATGTTTTGTTGATGCCCTTGGTCCCAACATTGACAAACTCTTTGCTCGGTCTCAAAAGTGTGTTTTTGTCGGGTATCTACGATCTCAAAAAGGGTACAAGTGTTATTCTCCTATTCTTTGTAGGTATTTCATGTTTGCTAATGTCACTTTCTTTGTAACTTTTATTTTTTGGGTCTTGAGCATCAACATTTGAGACTTCTCGCAGGCTGCACCTATTTAGTCATCTTTTATCCTCTGGAGGAGTCTCCATCTCCTCCACGCCTTTCTCCTCTGCCTTTATAGGTTTATCAGCATTGTACTCATCTTGTACGACCACTATCTGCCACCACCAACACCACAGAGTCAGCTTCTCTGTCACATCCTTTGGTTCCACCTTCTGAGTCTAATATTCTCATTGTACTTGGTATATGTTTTACTCATAGTTCTTCTTCTCACTATACTTCTTAGAGTTATCATCGCATCATGTCTTCTCTCAAATCATTGGGAGCCTTGTCTGGATCCTGAAAGATATAACTGCTTAGTTGGCAAGTTGAACTACTGCACTGTCACTCGCCCACATGTCTCATTTGCAATATGTGTGATAAGTCAGTTTCTCAACTCTCCTTGTAAGGAACATTGGGATGTAGTGACTTGCATTATTCGATACATCAAAGGAGATCTTGGAAAAGGTCTATTGTACAAAGACAAAGGACATACACAAGTTGTGGGATATTCTGATGCTAATCGGGCAAGTTCTTTTATTGATAGAAGACCTACTTTTGCGTATTGTATTTTTGTTAGGTAATCTTATTTCTTGAAAAAGCAAGAAACAGTGTGTCGTGGTCAGGTCTAGTGCGGAAGTGGAGTACCATGTTATTGTCAATTAGGAGCTTATTTGGCTTAAATAGGTGCTTTAGGAACTTAGGTTTGGAGAGGTTTCACAAAAGTCTCTTATATGTGATAATCGAGTGGTCATACATATTTCCTCAAATCCAGTATTTCATGAGGACAACATATTGAAGTCAATTATCATTTTATCATAGGGAAAGTCATGTTTGGTGAAATATCCACTAGTTTTGTTAGCTCCAATGACATGTTAGCAGATACAACAATAGCAACAACCAAGCCTAATTCACTAAGTGAGGTCGGCTACATGCACTAAACAACGCTACTGTACCTTATCATGTTTCAAATCCATCGATGTTTCATTTATCAAAAGTCTCTATCAATAAGCTCTTATAGCGTTGTTTTTGGCCTTTTCTTACCTCTTTTCACTGGATTCCCACACATCCCTTCAACTCTTTAGACCAGCACTTCCGAAGGTCTCCTTTGTACATGCCTAACCACCTTAGGCGATTTTCAACCATTTTCGCTTTAATAGGTGCCACACCGATATGGTTCGGATAATATCATTACAAATTTAGTTTTTTCTTGTGCGGTCACACATCCACCTCAACATCCTCATCTCAGCTGCCCTTATTTGTTGTTCATGTTGCCCTTTCACTACCCAACATTCACTCTCGTAAAATGTTGTTGGTCTTGTAGTAGTTTAATAAAACTTTCGTTTAATTTTCTCCAGGGCTTTTCAATCGCATACAAGTCTTTCTCCATTTCAACCATAGTTGTTAATAGCGCGCTATAGTGACACTATAGTGGTGTCGTGGTGCGTTGCGGTGGTCGGCTGCAACCACCATCCCGTTGCAGTGTGTTCTCCATGTCGCGGCAGTTGCGGTCGCATAGTGGTAGCGAAGCAGATTGCTTTGTAGTTATAGAGAAAGAAGAGAGAAGTGATAGAGGAAGAAGATTGGCTTTTTAGAGTTTTTAAACTCTAAATTGCAATACCCAAAATGACACCGTTTTGACCCTTTCATTAAGGGTAAAATGGTAAAAAGAAACTTTTGTCCCTTCTGGAATTGGAATGAATTAAAAAATAATGTAAAAGTCCTAAGTTAGTCTTCACTCTCTCTCTCCCGCAACTTCTCAAGCAGGCATAGAATGTCTCCCTCCCCATTCTCTCATTAGCTTTCACTTTCATCCTCTCATTGGAGAAATTGTCTTCTCCGGTGATTCGCCAGTGACTCACTCATTGATATAAGTTGTCTTCCTTTTTATCTTTCTCCCTGTCTTTGCTTTTGTATTTTCAACAACCCTTATGTTTTTTGGTTCTTTTCTTGCCAACCCATATCTGTTTTTGCTATTCTAGTCCTTATTCCATCACTTTTCAAGACTCGCACTGTTGGATATAAGCTATCTTCCTCTTTATCTTACTCCTTGTCTTTGTTTTTGTCTCTCTTCTTTTCTTCTTCAAACAACCCTTGTTTAGTATGACTTATGTTTCTAGTATTTTAATTGGAATGATGATTTTGTAATTATGTCTTTGCAATTTTAGAAGTATATATCATGTTATGTGTGCGTATCATAATTTTCAAATAGCTCTCATTCGCTCTACGCTACACCGCTATAGCATTTTAGGGGTTGGGCGCTATTTGCTACTATCTAGGATTGACAACTATGATTTCAACCACCTAGTATCCTATGAGAAACATCTCCGTGAATTTCACCATCATCTTGTATTATCGAACCTAAATACTTGAACCTTGACACATGAGGTAGGACTTGATCCTTAATTTTCACTTTCAAGTTGTCATTAACTGGCCACTTAATAAACTTACAATGTTTGTACTTTGTTTTACTTCTGCTTAACTGGAAACCTTTTGATTCTAGGGATTGCCACCATATTTCTAGTTTTGAATTGATCTCTTCCCTTGAGTCCACTATAAGGACAACATCAACCAAAGTCATGCATATGGGAACCTCATCCTGGATTGGCTTTGTCAAAACGTTCAAGACCAGATCGAATAAATATGGACTCAAGGACAACCCTTAATGCAAACCAATCTTTATTAGAAAGTTGTTTGTCTCCCTTCAGCCGTTGTCACACTAGTAGTTGCGTTGTTGTACACATCCTTTATTGCCTTGATGTGCACAATGCAGACACCTTTTTTCTTGAAAGCGTTCCACAACACTTCTCTCGGCACTCGAGCTTAGGCTTTTTCCAAGTCAATGAAAAACATATATAGGTCACATCGCTTACTTTGATGTTTTTCCATCGACCCCCTAAGAAATAAATGGCTTCTGTAGTTGACTGTCATGAAATAAAACTAAATTGGTTCTTTGTGATAGTTGTTTCACTTCTCAACCTATATTGTAACACTCTTTCCCAAAGCTTTATAGTCCTGGTAGTTTTCACAACATGGTATATCTCCTTTGTTCTTGTAGATGGGTATTGAAGTGCTCTTCCTCCACCCCTCGGGCATCTATAAAATACAGATAATGATAGTATAGTAGAAAGAAATCAAATCTATTTCTTTCTACTATAATTATCTATCTATTAGTGTAGTATATTAAAATTTGAATATTTTGAATATATATATATATATATATATATCATATATAAGAAAGATTGAATATGTATTGATTTCATATATATATATATATATATCATATATATATATAATTTAAATTGCATATATGTATATGTAATGAACATAACATAGCGGCTCCATTTTTTTTCTTGTTTTCATCCGTTTTATTTGATTGGAATCAATATGAAATAATCAAAAAGCAACTCTTGTTCTTCCGATTTGAATTTTTAGGATTTCTTATTATTTTTACAATCCAAGTATCATATTCAAAAAAAGCACTAAATACATATGGAATATTGTATTCTTCTAAAACAAATGGATATCCCCGTTCTATTCTTCTTTTTTTCCCTATCTTAGCTTAGAATATAAAAAAATGATAACGAAAAGAATATATATAATTGAAAGTATAGCTTATTTTTATTAGATTATTTTTGTATAGTATAGGGGTGGATGTAGCCAAGTGGATCAAGGCAATGGATTGTGAATAAAATTGGACCTTAAAATCTCATTAAAGAGCTTTGTTAGCAAGAAAAGCCTCTTTTCCACTAGACTCTTCCATCTGGCTTCACAACTTTCACGTTGCTCATTCTCTTAAGGGTTAGTTTTACTTCGCCTACCCTGATCCCATGGTAAAAAGTCTAATTTTGTTCCTCCAAGTTAGTCATGCCATGAAGAAAATTAGTTTGGCCAACTTCGTCGTTGAAAAACTTGTAGAAATAACTTTCCCCCCTATTTTTTATATCCTTGTCTATAACCAAGACTTTCCCTACCTCGTCCTTCACACATCTAACTTTGAAAAGTTAGCGGATATATTCATTTAATCACTAAGGGGCCTTTGGATTTGCTACATATGTGACAAACTTAGTGTATATGACCTATATACTTCAGCTTGAGGAGTTGTGTTAGAATTATTCTGTAATTAATTAGATTGATTTGATGTTATGTAATTATTTGTGATTAGGATATTTGTAAAATTTGTAATTATGTACAAAATCCTATAAATGCAATAGTTCTGCTATGATCTCAACACAGGGAATTCATAGCATGTTCTCTTGCTTTCCTTTTTCTTAATTTCATTTTGCATCAATAACCTTTATGATGTATTTACTCTTCTAGATTTTTAACAACATTTTACCTTGGATATTTGTAAAATTTGTGTTGCAAGTTCTTTTGTGGTATGATATTAATGGTCCCTCTTCTGTGTAGAATGAATACTACCTCTGCTGAATGAATGTGATTTTGAAAATCATATATTTCCCCAACTTGGGTGACCATTATTTGAAGTGTTCAATGGTTCCATGTCTACATGATAGAAACTGTTAGAACAACTTCATGTGGCGTGATGGTGTAATTGCTATATTGGTAAAGGTTTGTTGGTTCTTGTCTAGGCGGCATCCTACTCCAACTAGAGAGATGCTTGAACCGTTGCTATGTACTGCTGCTGCAGTTGGTGTGCACTTGGATGTCTCATCCTCAAAAGCATTAGCTGATTCTCTCGACCATGCTGTGGTACAGATAATGTTATAATAATCTTGCAATTTTTTTTTTAATTACCATTTACTAATAGTGTTGTAATGATATTGGGTGCTGCACATTTAGTATTTCACTTTTTATGGCTCACATTTAATAATCTTGCAATTTGTTTTCACATTTAATATTTGTTTTGGTCTTATTTGGTCTCATGGTTTCTCCCTTTCGTACCAAATACTTTTTCAGGGTGATGATCCATACTTCAATAAGTTAATCCGCATACTGGCAACTAGATGCATGACTCAGGTAAATTGAATATGAACGACAACAATTTTAGAATTTATAAAAGAAAAATAATTGTTTGTTTGGTTTTGTAGGCAGTTTATTTCTGTAGTGGGGATCTTAGCCCTCCGGAATATCATCATTATGGGCTTGCATCTCCGTTGTATACTCATTTCACATCACCTATAAGAAGATATGCAGGTAAATATGTTTTGATTATGTAATGTTTACTTGATCAATTGTGCACGATCTGAGATAAAACAATTTTTCTTGCAGATGTCATTGTGCACAGGCTACTTGCTGCTTCTTTAGGAATATCAAAGTTACCATCTGTATTTCATGACAGACTCCAGCTCACTAGTATTGCAGACAGTATGTTTTTGCCTTTGCATTGATAAAATAGTAATTTTTGTGTTAGTCTTGTTCTTTTGATGCAACATTAATAATGTGTTTTTACCCCTATGGTTCAGATTTAAATTATCGGCACAGGAATGCGCAGATGGCTGGGCGGGCCTCGGTAGAGTTACATACTCTAATTTATTTCAGGAAGAGGTATTTGGCTTAACTCCTTGTTACTGTTATTTTTATCTATAATATGCACTTTGCAGCTTATTCTCATTTTTTTTTTATCTTTGTTCACACAGGCCAACGGACACAGATGCTAGGATAGTGAAAATAAGATCTAATGGATTTTTTGTGTTTGTTCCCAAGTAAAGTATCTGAACTGATTTCCTTTTCTAACTTTACTCTGCTTTTAACAAGTATAAAAGATAATGGTGAATTTTGATTCAATCTAACGAGGAGATGGTTATTTGAGAATCATGAATCATTACTCACTAAAGCAGCTATTGGATGTTTGTGTATGTGTACACTGTATATTTAGTTGGCCATTTATTGTTTGCATGGTCCTTTCCCCCCTCGCAGATATGGCATAGAAGGACCTGTATATTTGACAACAAAAGCTGAACAGGGAAGTGGAGAATGGTATGTAGATGAGCAACAACAGAAGATAAAAAAGATGGATGGTAGTCTTTCATACAGCATTTTGCAGACAGTCAAAATTCACATGGAGGTTGTGGAGCCTCAGCCTAACCGACCAAAACTTCAGCTTACCCTCATTTAAAGGGTTATGGTTATGGATGAGTGTTGAACGATAGACATGCCGCAAATATATATCAGCACTTCTTAAGAAATAACTTTTTTGGTTGACAGGTCTGCCTCGGTCAATATTTAGTTTCTGGGGTGTAGAATTTTTGTGCATATAATGAGCGAATGTGTACAGTCAAATCAAACTGATACACGTTAGCTTAAATGTGCCAATATTGTGTATGGAGAGAATACTTCAAATATTTTTGTGGGTAGGGAAATATGAAATTATTCACGAGACTCCAGAGTTTGTTTCTCACAGAATCACCCAGGTGTTTTCTTTTTTGAATTTTGATCACCAGTAGCCAAATTAGCGTGCTATATTATTTCCAGTAATTGAATCTGGATGTTATATGGCTGTAGGTGGCATATTGCTTTTAAATTTTTATCACATACACATCGAAGACAAGGAAAATTGGATGCATGCCTTTAGTTAAAGGTATTTTGAGTTTTTTATGTATCGGTATTATTAGTGACTTTTACTTGGCAAAACTAATTTTCTTTATATATAATTTTTTCCCTAGAATTCTGATTATGATATTTATACACATATATATTAGACAAACTTCTCACAAATTCTCATCATAATACAACTTCGTGTTTCCTGACGAAAGGTATCGTAATATAAAATTTGATTCAGTTAATGTTGATTGTCTAATTGAAAAATGCAATATAAATGCTAAGCGTGTTTCATAGATAAAGTGAGCCTAATTTATTCTTAACATGTTTGGACTTATTTTCAATAATAGAAATCTCTTTTTACTCACTTTTGTGCGAAGTGTGGGTTTTTATGTAGTTCAAATTTACCGTTTTGTTTTTAATGAGTTTAGTTGTACTTTTTATTATTCCAACTTTTAATCTCTAAAATCCTTGAGTGTATAATTTTAAAATCTAAGTTTTTATTAAACTGTTAATAAAAATTTGATGTGGATAAATTCTATTAATTGTTTAATGAAAATTAATAAGCGAATAAAATTTTCACACTCTGAAAAATTGAAGATTAATGTAATTAAAATTTAATTTATTTGATGTGGATAAATTCTATTAATTGTTTAATGAAAATTAGTAAACGAATAAAATTTTCGCACTTTGAAAAATTGAAGATTAATGTAATTAAAATTTAATTTAATCAATCAAAACATGGATAAGGACAATGGTTGAAGTCGTTATCTTGTGTGTACATACTAGGGTAGAAGTAATTTTTTTTCTAAAAATTTGGGTATGACAATAGGTGTTGTACTATCTTATTCAAATTCAAACATGTGGGGGTTTGATCTAAATGAGAATAACAAATATGATCTTATATAGAATATAGGATGAATATTAAACATTTCATTTGAGAATTTTAAAATATAGCATTGACTTTTTGGATAATGTGGTAGTGTTTTTTTTTTTGGTCAGAAAAAAAGCATTTATTTAACAAAAGAAGAACCCAAGGCTTAGTACACAAAGGCCCTAGGCCCATTACACATACTGCAATTCACAAGGCAAGAGCACATGTATATCTAATGTTTATCTCATATTGTTGGATCATGTCCATGTTTTAAATGTTTATTCCACTGAGGTGCACACACATATTAAAATATGATTTGTCATGATTGCAAACTCGACAAAAAAGCTTTACAAGTGGCGTTGTCCTTTACTTACATGACATTGTTGGATTGAGCTTTCGTCCATTGTCCAAGACTTCCCATTGTTGCCTCTCGCGGGAGTCCCAACTATAGTGCTATCAAGCGGCATTGGAAGAAAGAGAGATTTGTGACATTTTGTGCTAACAAGAAGAACCAAAAAAGATAGTATTTAAAGATTTGTGACAATCATTCTTGTAGATGTGTTTGATAATATAAATGAGACCCACAAATGATACTTGGAAAGTGATTGCTCATAGAAAGAAATGTTTATGTTCTTAGACTTTAAACCATATGAAGATGGGTTTGTTACCCTTGCAGATAATACTAGACATTGAAGGATGTAGGTAAGGTCGGTAAGTATATGATGTCTATTCTCACTAATGTAATATGTTAAGGGATTTAAATAGAATTTATTCAACACAAGTCCATATATAAATAATTTGGGTTGGTTTTATTTGTCTTGTAATTCTAATCTTATTTTTTTTAAAAAATTAAATAAGGCCTCTTTATTTAGTGTAAGATCCCAACACATGTAAAATGGTTACCTAGAGCTTGAATTTTTACAGATATACATAGAAGCATGCTATCTTCTTGTTCCCAAAGTTTAATAATTTTTCTCTAACATTTTAGTAAAATTTAAAGGCGTGCCAACATAAAATATAACAAAATCGGGTGGTTAAATTTTTACATGATTTTTTTGCGTCCATGCTTAGAAAGACATTGTAAGGTTATCCACAATGTTTCATTAGTTGTTTCCAAGGAAAGTAATAATATTTTTAAAACAAAAATATTCAATGTAAAATAACAGCAAATGGAAAATGGTACCCGAAACTTGAAATTTTGCATATTTTTTACAATAATGCTTAGAAACAAGCTATCTTCTTGTTCCAAAAGTTTCATAATTTTTCTCAAACAATGAATTTTTTGTAAAATTTAAAGGCAAATATCCACGAAAAATATGACAAAAGTGAGCAGTTGAATTTTTGCATGATTTTTTGGAGCTATTCTTAGAAAGACGTTGTGAGGTTTAGAGAAATTTGATGTAAGGTTTGAACAACCATACAATGCCTTTCTAAGCATGGCCGTGAAAAATCATGGAAAAATTTAACTGTTCAGTTTTTTATACTTTCGTGGGCATTAACTTTAAAATTTAGTTAAAAATTCATCATGGGAGAAAGCTGCCCCTTCCCTTGGAGAAATCTGAAGAAACTTCAACGAAGCATGAACGTGGAAAATCACGTAAAAATTCAACCGTTTGGTTTTGTCATATTTTTGTGCCATTAACCTTTAAATTTGGCTAAAAATTCATTATTAGAGAAAATCCGCCCCTTCCCATAGAGAAATTTGATCAAACCTCGAGGACAACCTTGGAATGCCTTTTTCACCAAGGCTGTATAAAATCAAGCAAAATTTCAACCGTTTGGCTTTGTCATATTTTCGTAGAGATTATAGCCTTAAGATTTCGGTAAAAATTCATAAGTGGAGAAAATTTGCCCCATCCCTTGGAGAAATTTGATATAACTTCAAATTTGGCTAGCTAAAAATTCATCGTTGGAGAAAATCTGCCTTTTCCCTGGGAGAAATCTGATTAAACTTCAGAGACAACCCTAGAATGCCTTTCTAAGCATAGCCACAAAAAACATGCAAATATTCAACCACTCAGTTTTATCATATTTTTGCGGGCATTAGCTTTTAAATTTGACTAGCTAAAAATTCATCGTTGGAGAAAATCTACACTTTCCCTTAGAGAAATCTGACGAAACGCCATTCTAAGCATGACTGCAAAAAGTCATGCAAATATGCAACCGTTCAATTTTGTCATATTTTCGTGGGCATTTACCTTTAAATTTGGCCAAAAATTCATCATTGGAGAAAATCTACCCATTCCCTTGAAGAAATTTGACAAAACTTTAGGGACAACCCTACAACACCTTTGTAAGTATGGCCGTAAAAAATCATGTAAATATTCAACCGCTTGATTTTGTCATATTTTCGTAAGCCTTTAAATTTAGCTAAAAATACGTCGTTAGAGAAAATCTGACTCTTCCCTTGGAAAAATCTCATGAAACTTCAGGGAACACCCTACAATGCCGTTCTAAGCATGGTCATAAAAAATCATGTAAATATTCAACCGCTCGATTTTGTTATATTTTCCTGAGCAGTAGCCTTCAAATTTAGCAAAAAATTAATCGTTGAAGAAACTTTACGCCTTCCCTTGGAGAAATCCGATTAAACTTCAGGGAACATCCTATAATGCCTTTCCAAGCATGACCGTAAAACATGATGCAAAAATTCAATCGCTTTGTTTTGTTAAATTTTTAGGGTTATTAACCTTCAAATTTGGCTAAAAATTCATCGTTGGAGGAAATCTGCATCTTCCCTTGAGAAATGCAATGAAAGTTCAGGGAAAACCCTACAAGACCTTTTTAAGCATGGCCGTAAAAAATATGCAAATATTCAATTGCTTTATTTTTTCATATTTTTATGGACATTAAGCTTTAAATTTAGCTAAAAATTCATCATTGAAGAAAATCTATGCCTTCCATTGGAGAAATCTGATGAAACTTCAAGGACAACACTAGAATACCTTTCTAAGCATGGCCGAAAAAGGCTATGTAAAAATTCAACTGCTCAGTATATTAAAAAAAGAGAGCAAGAAAAATATATTATAAAAAAAGTATATTTATTTCATTTTTTTAAAAAGCAAAAAAATAAAAAATTGTATAATAACCGTATGCATAGTGATCGTTGAAATAGTACCCATTCTCCATTTCTATAAATACTCAGTCTCTCTTCATTTCCTACCACACCTTTTCTTTCATCAACCTCTTCCATAATTTTTCTCAAGCAATGGCCAATAGATGCGGAAGCCAAGAGGAAAGAATAAGAGAGGAAAACCGATGTTTGATGACTACCTTCTTGCTCCTTATAGCATGAGTAGTAATTTATTTTTATTGGATATTTTATTTATGGCCACATGTGTAATAAATAATTTATGTTTCCATAAGAGTAAGTGATTACTCATTTGTATTCAAAATTAAAAAAAATTAAAAATTAAAAAAGCGCAAAAAAAATCAGATCTGAAAAAAATAGAAAATAGGCCAAAAAAGGTCAAAAAAACCAAAAATGGGTAAAAAATCTAAAAAAATGTAAAAAAAACAAAAATTAGAAATAAAAGAGAAAAAGAAAAGGAAAAGGAAAATGGGTTTTCGGTGGATTTTTCTTGTAGGACCCAGTTTGGTTAGATAATTTGAAAAAATTGGGAAAATTGACATCAAATTTAAACAATTTAGAAAAGTAGGAAAGTGATGTTATTTTATAAGGAATCGAAGGCCAATTTTCTTCATGCTAAGGTATTTGGAGGAAAAGAGAAAAAAAGTGAAAGAGTGATAAATTTTTAAGAGATTTCTTAAAAGTTTTTGTTTTTTAAAATTATGTTATCTTGTAAAGTTGCAAAGCAAAACGACCAAACAGCCAAAGTTACTTGGGGATTATAAAACAGGGATATATGTACTAATTTGTAATCAGAAGATATTAATGAAATTCAACTCTATTTTACAAAATAAAATAAAATAAAAACACTCACTTTGGCAATTCGGCGGGACAGATAACCCACATAATAGCAAAATGGTTAAATGAAGACATTAACTAGACAAAACTAAGATGAAAACAGTTACTTGAATATCATAAAACTTGACTGTTATTTGTTAAAAAGAAAAGAAAAAGTTACAAACTCCTGTTTCATCCGAACAATCTACCCACATGCTAGCACAAAGAATCATCACACAATGTGTTCTGATATTGGTTCTGGTCAAAACCATAAGTAAAAAAAGGGGTGTTTTCACACACATTCTTTTATGTCAGATCCTACCAAATAAGCCAAGATTCATAAAGAAAATAATTTTAAAAAAAAACTAACAATAAATGCACCCCTTACAACCATAGGGAACCCAAGAACAAATAGGTGACCTTCAATTGAATCAAGTTCCTAAACACACCCATCCCAAAAAATTGCACTGGTCTGATGATGAACCTGTGTTTGAAATTCAGAGAGTAGTATCTCAGTTTAAGTGTGTGTTTCAAAATTCAGTGACTACATATCAGATTGGTGACATAGCATTGCATTGCGTGGAATGGTAGCAATCAAATGAAAATAACTTTGTGAAACAATTGAACACCATACTTAAAGAATAAAGGCGTTCAACAGGGTGAAAGAGAGCGGCTTCTCCAATCTGAAAACGAGCTTTTTAACCGTGGAAACCTTCAACAACTGACGAGAGTTGGGAGGCACATCGAGAGGTCTGGGCATTTCAGTGGGTAGTTGAAGCATTTCCACGTCAAACATTGAGATGAAGAGGTGACCATTAGGCTTGCTGCTTATGTAAGGGCAACCGGTGTAAAAGTCGTCAGTGACAAGATACTGAACGTCACCAGTCATTACTGCACAAATTCTTATCTGATTGCCTTGACCAACTTGACCAAGATCGAGAAGGTGGGGGCATGTATATGTTATCACCATAGTACCAGGAGGGTACATATCAGAAAAGACCTCATCAAGTATTTGATAGTATTGCGGTACACCATTTGAGGAATAAATTGTGGCAAAGGGTTTATCTAAAGATGCTGTCGGCGCGGTTGACCTATGTCTATCTAGCATAGGAAAATCAATACTAAGGCTAACTCCTTCACTTGATGATCGGCGGGATAACCATATTCCAGGGCAGTGTGAGAACAACATTAGGGGGTAGGCGGATAAGACCAATCGGAGGTGGAGAGAGTTATTATCTCCCAGTTTCGGGAAAGATGGCTGAAGACATTTATACGATCGTCGTAAAAGTACAGGAACAATTTGTCATCCTTAACAAAGTGGCGCTGTACAGGAGACGTCCAACAAGGGGTGTCCTTGAAGAGTTCTATGTAGCAAGGAGGAGAAGCCTCTGTAATCCATGAATTTGAAATGGGATCATAACGTTTGAATGAGGAATCACAATCCTTCACATAATCGGGTAACCCTCTATGCCAGTATAGGAGAACATAAATGGTACCTCCAAGATTGACGGCGGTTACAGGTTTGGGGCGGTTGAGAGAGGGGGCGGGGCGTAGGACAAGGTGGCCTGGGAGGACCACTTCTCCTTCTCCTTCTCCTCTTTCAATGTCGTTGGCAGCAGCAAAGATGAATTCGTAGACACGGTTGGAGTAAGGTTCAGCGTTCCACGGAGTCATGCGCCCCCTCCTACCAGAAAAACTCTATCATCCAATCTGACGGAACTCATGCTGACGGGAAATTCATGATCCACACGGTAATCAACGGCCAAAATCGGGGGTGGAGAATTGTTCAAACAATGTTTAGCCAGATCAATGCCCACCAATTTATTTTTTAGCTGTACAAAAACAATTCCTCGCTTTTCGTTGCTCCTCTCCACCCGCGCCCGTTTTCCCTCCCTGCTAGCATCTCCCATTTCCATCTCTCACTCTTCTTCGCCTTCTCCCAAACCCTTCTACTTCTAGGGTTATATATTAATATTATCTCTTACCATCAAATATTAAATATTCACCTTTAATCAAAATAATAAATTTTGTGTTTTGTTATAAATTTTAAAATAACTATAACTAATTTTTTTTAAAAAGGATACCGAGTATGTCTAATAAGTGATTTTAAAACTCAAGTTTTAAGTTTAAAATATAAATAAATAAGTGCACCAATAAATTTAAATTTGATGGTTAAAAGTTAAATGAATTATTTACATCGAAGGAATCTTAAACATGAAAATTAGAGAAAATTTTATTAACTTATCTATTCATAGAAAATTTTATTAATATTGATTAAAAATGCCCTTGTATTTTTTAAAAATTAATATTATCTTAATAATCTTGTTGTTATATAGAACTAAAAAATAACAAAATAAAATAAAATCTCAAAAGTACATAAAGTTGTCTCTCTTCTTATATCAAAATCAAAATTAAAAAATATTTTTTATTCAAATAAAATTAAAATCAACTCTTTCAAAGTAATGTTTTCCAACATCCCAAAAACTCAACTTTAAATATTTCCAACATCAAATAAAATTTATCTTTTAGGCTAATACTTTTCCTATTTATAACAACTTTCGAACTCATTTTTCTGAGGTTGTGTTTGAATGAAGTCTTTAAATATTAATTGGGATTTAAATTCCTAGAAATTTCATTTCTTATCATTGTTAACATCATTTATTTGGATCAAATATTTAAAGTCTTTACAATTTTAAATTTTTTATTGGTGATGCGGTTAAAAAAAGTGGTGGTGGTCATACTTAAAAGAGGGTTAAATAAGTTTGAACTCTTTTTGCACAGACTCTGATATGTAAAGATTTTTCGAACAGACTATAAGGATAAAGGAATAAAGAGAAAATCACATTACATATTTATATTGGTTCACTTTCAAAGCAGAAACTACGTCTAGTACCTTCAGACTTGAAGGATTTTCACTATTGTAAAAACACCTTTTACAATAACAATGCGAGTACCTCAAGTATTCTTGACACTACTTCTGGCTTAAACCCAAGTATTGTTTCAACAAGCCACTTTCGGCTCTAAAATCTAAGTATTCTTTCAAAAGCCTCTTTAAGCCACAAAATGTTTCCCACTTATACTACGAGCTCGTGAACAACACCAGACACGATACACAAAGGTGAGTGATAAAGAGTTTTGTGTTACAACAGATAACTCGGCTTACTAAGATATGAAGTATACTACGAACGGTCAAAAATTTACATGATTTTTTTAGAATATTCTTAGAAAGACCTTGTAAGGTTGTCCCGTAAGTTTCATTAGATTTCTCTCTGGGAAAAGTCATATTTTCTCCAACGATTAGCTTATAGCCAAATTTGAAGGCTAATGCCCAGGAAAATATTACTAAACCGAGTCGTTAAATTGTTACATGATTTTTTGATGTCATGCTTAGAAAGGCCTTCTAAGGTTATCCTTTGAAAAGACAACAATTAATGTCTTGGAGCTCAAAATTGGTGACACAATTAAGAAGCTGAGGCCAAGGTTGTGCCGTGCAAGAGTAAGCCTTTTAGATTTGCTCTCCAAAAACTTAACAATTACTTATTAGTTTATGTTAATAATGTGAGAATTGAATTTGTATTTTTTTTAATTTGAGATAATTGGTTGAAATAGAACGATATTTTTTTAATCACAAATATCTTTTTTGTTAGAGGTAATCACGTTTTCTCATAAGCGTAGTTCTCTTAAAACATTTTCCTTTCATCCTAATATTCAAAGGAAAATTATGTATGTAAATGTGAGGCTAACATTTATACATATCTGTAGGTTATTAAGTTAGCGTTTAAAAGTTTCTATTGTCTTCTAAAATTGAGTTGCTAATAACTTGAAGTTGCAGAGAGGAAAAAATCTAGAAAAATATTTACATTAAAATAGATTTAAATATAATGCATATTAAATTCTAAAAAAATGGTGGTGTAATTTACCATTTCATTTATCTTTTATTATTAATCAAGTTGCTAATAACTTGAATTGTATTATGAATATTTTATTGGATGTCCCCTCTATAAATAGGACTCTCCTCCCACTCATTAACACACACTTCAACCCCCATTTTCCATTCACTCTCTAACTCTCTTTACTCATTCTTCTCTTTTAATTCAACTTCAATTTCCTACTTTCATTTCCTTTACACTTTTGTTGCTAAGTTATAAGTATTTATAACACGTTATCAGCACGAGGTTCTGACCAACTGATATCTAGTCAAGACTAAGAGAGGTAATATATTATTGTTATTATTATTCTTTATAATTTTAATTTATATTATTTATGTACACATTATAAAAGTTCCTGAAGAACTTATATTATAAACATCCCAGAAGGATGTATCAGATTATATCAATATCATAAAAAATAGGTTCTTGAAGAACTTATTTATAAAACATTCTTATAGGATGTATAAAATTAATAGTCAAATAAATTAGAATTCCTGAAGAATTCATAAAAATATGTATTAGTAGTTCTTGAAGAACTATAAAAATAATAAAAAAAAATTATTATTAAATTCATTATTGCTCACCTTATATTTTATCTCCTGCACCTGCTGCCGATTTCAATTTCCATTTCACGTAAATGCCTACACCACTTTATGTCACTATGTTTTATATGTTTTATAATCCTGCACCACTTTTGTTTTATTTTATACTATTACTCCAGTGCATGATTATTATATTTGCTTCCTACACTAACTTATGTGATTCTTTTTATGTTATTTAGTTGCTCCACTAAATTAATATGAAATTAATGCAATCATTACTTGTGCCTGTGACTTCACGTGAATGCTATATTGTGATTTCAATTTGTGCCTATTGCTATTGCTATATGTCTCTACTTGCTGATTGCACTTTGCCAACTTCCAATTCACGTGAATGCTGATTGCTTATTCTAATTGTTGATTTCAATTATTGCTAAATGCATTACCACTTCCAATTACTGATTTCAATCATTACTAGTGCATCAGTCATATTTCTTCACGTTGAATGTCTAGTGCATTGCTTAACTGATTGCGTTGATTGTTTTGCTTATATTAATATACTAGTGAATTGCTTTTATGCTATAACTAATTGGTATTATAATATAATATATTTTATTATATATAAGTGTTAATAAATAAAATATGCATTAATAAGGAATTGAACCCGGGTTAATACCTATGATAAGTTATTTCTCTACCACTAGACCACTAATATTTAATTGATATCTTTTGAAAAATTTTAAATTTTATTATTAGATTATTCATGTGAAATTTTATAATTTATTTTTATAATAAAAAAAAACTAACAATATTACTCTTTAATAAACACAATAATATAAAATAAATATTTGTAATTATTGTTGACTTGTTACTATTGTCATTATCATTATTATTAAATAATTATAGTTAATATATTTATTGAAGTATTATCTAATTTATTATTTGTAATTTCTTGTATAGAAATAACTATGTCAAATATTACCAACCTTGAGTTCGTGGCTCTTGACATATCTGGAAAAAACTATCTATCATGGACATTTGATGCTGAAATCCATTTAGATGCAAAAGGTCTTGGAGACACCATTAAAAATGGAAATCAGGCATCTAGTCAAAATAAAGCTAAAGCCATGATTTTCTTACGTCACCATATCCATGAAGGGTTAAAAAATGAATATTTAACAGTTAAAGACCCTCTCATTTTATGGAATAATCTAAAAGAAAGATACGACCATCAGAAGGATATAATTCTTCCAAAAGCCCGTTATGAATGGATGCATTTACGATTTCAAGATTTTAAATCCGTAAATGAGTATAATTCTGCAATGTTTAGAATTACTTCGAGATTGAAATTATGTGGAGAACAAGTCACTGAAAGTGACATGTTAGAAAAGACATTCTCTACTTTTCATGCATCCAATTTGCTCCTGCAGCAGCAATATCGCCAAAAGGGCTTTACAAAATATTCTGAATTAATTACTTGTCTCCTTGTGGCTGAGCAAAATAATGAATTGCTTATGCAAAATCATGAATCCCGTCCAACTGGAACTGCTCCATTCCCAGAAGTGAATGTAGCAACGTACGATCATAATACTCATGGTCGTGGTCGTGGCCGTAGCCGCGGTCGTGGACGAGGTAATGCTCGGGGACATGGTATTGGTCGTGGATATGGTTTTGGCCGTGGTCATGGTCGAAATGATAAGAGATCATCATTCACATGGAAAAATAAAGAACTTATGAAAAAAGGGACAGATGCTCAAAATAGTAAACAAACTAAAAACATCTGTTATCGTTGTGGTAGCAAAGGACACTGGTCTCAAGTTTATCGCACACCAAAGCATCTCGTAGATCTATACCAAAAATCCCTTAAAAATAAAGGGAAAATAATAGAGACAAATTTTACTGGTATAGATGATGATTTCTCTGACTTTAGTGTTGATGATTTTCTTACTCTTCCTGAAGAAGAAATTGACCACTCGGTTGGAGAAGGGAGTGCCCCCAAATAAATTATTTTAATGTTTCATGTAATGCTAATTTGTTTTGTTGTAAATTTTGTCTTTATCAATAAAATTTTGTTAAATATTATTGTTAATTGTATTTTACTCATGATTTATTTTTATTTATTTAATGAAGAATGAATGCTCATGTGAATGATGAAGATATATGTCTCGCAGACAGTGCAACAACTCATACCATTCTCAAGAATGAGAAATATTTTTACCAAATAGTAAAATAAGAAGCAAATGTTAATACAATATCTGGTAGTATAAATATAATTGAAGGCTCTGGCAGAGCCAGTATTTTGTTGCCTGGAGGAACAAAATTGCACATTGAAAGTGCATTATATTCTAAGAAGTCTCAAAGAAATTTATTGAGTTTTAAGGATATCCGCAGAAATGGATATCATATTAAGACCACAAATGAAGGAAATGATGAATATCTATACATTACAAAGTTAATTTCTGGTAAGAAATGTATATTGGAAAAATTGCCTTCATTTTCCTCCGGTTTGTACTACACATATATTAGTACAATTGAAACAAATGCCATAGTAAACCAGAAGTTTACAAATAAGAATGACTTTGTTATCTGGCATGAACGATTAGGCCATCCTGGATCAATTATGATGCGAAAAATAGTTGAGAATTCAAATGGTCATTATTTGTCCAGCAGACAAATTATGCAAACTAAGAATTTCTCATGTGCTGCTTGTTCTCAAGGAAAATTAATCATTCGGCCATCACCAATGAAAATTGGGAATGAACCACTTATATTTTTAGAGCGTATACAAGGTGATATTTGTGGACCAATACACCCTTCATGTGGACCATTTAGATATTTTATGATTTTAATTGATGCATCAACTAGATGGTCACATGTTTGCTTATTATCAACTTGCAACCAGGCGTTTGCGAGATTACTAGCTCAATTAATTCGTTTAAGAGCTCATTTTCCTGATTATCCAATTAAGAAAATACGCCTTGATAACGCTGGTGAATTTACATCTCAATCATTTAATGATTATTGTATGTCCATTGGAATTGATGTTGAACATCCTGTAGCACATGTTCATACACAAAATGGACTTGCTGAATCATTGATTAAACGTTTGAAATTGATAGCAAGACCATTGTTAATGAAATCAAAACTCCCAATTTCAACTTGGGGACATGCAATCTTACATGCGGCAGCACTTATTCGCATCAGGCCTACAAGTAATCATGAATATTCCCCTTTACAATTGGTTCATGGTAAAGAACCAAATATTTCCCATTTAAGAATCTTTGGAAGTGCGGTATATGTTCCTATCTCTCCTCCACAACGCACTAAGATGGGACCTCAAAGAAGGTTGGGAATATATGTTGGATATGAAAGTCCATCCATAATAAAATATCTTGAACCTTTAACAGGTGATTTATTTACAGCTCGTTTTGCTGATTGTCATTTTGATGAATCTATTTTTCCACCATTAGGGGGAGAACATAAACAGTTGGATAAAAGGATTAGCTGGAATGAGAGGTATTTATCACATCTTGATCCTCGAACAAAGCAATCTGAACTAGAAGTTCAGAAAATAATTAGTTTGCAAAATTTAGCAAACCAATTGCCTAATGCATTTGCTGATCCAAAAAGAGTAACTAAGTCACATGTACCAGCTGTTAATACTCCAATAAAGATTGATATCTCTGAAGGACAATCTAAATTTGCAAATGAGTCTGAAGCCAAAATAAAACGTGGCAGACCTGTTGGTTCTAAAGATAAAAATCCTCGGAAAAGAAAAGTAAATAAAGATGATGGTCGAATCGAGGATATAAAGACTCCAGTAGAGTCTCCTGACATAATCAAAGTTTCAAATCCAGAAGAAACTAAGGTACCTGAAATTGATACAAACAAAGAGATCTCGATAAATTATGTCATGGATGGTATACAATGGAATCGACCTGAAGTCGATGTTGATGAAATTTTTGCATTCAAAGTAGCTCTTGATATTATAAATGATGACAAAAATCATGAGCCAAAATCTGTTAAAGAATGTGCACAAAGAAATGATTGGCCAAAGTGGAAAGATGCAATGCAAGAAGAGTTAAACTCACTTGCAAAACGTAAAGTTTTTGGGCCTGTAGTCCAAACACCCAAAGGTGTAAAACCAGTTGGGTACAAATGGGTCTTTACGAGAAAAAGAAATGAAAATGGTGAAATTGTGCGATACAAAGTAAGACTTGTTGCACAAGGATTCTCACAAAGACCTGGAATTGATTTCGAAGAAACATATTCACCAGTGATGGATGCCACTACTTTTCGATACTTGATAAGTTTGGCAATCCGTGAAAGGCTTGACTTACGCCTTATGGATGTTGTTGCAGCATATTTATATGGCTCACTTGAAAATGACATATATATGAAACTCCCTGAAGGATTTCATTTGCCTGAAGCATATAAAATAAATCCTCGAGAAAATTATTCAATCAAATTGAATAAATCTCTTTATGGATTAAAGCAATCTGGACGAATGTGGTACAATTGTCTCAGTGAATATTTGTTGAAAGAAGGGTACAAAAATGACCCAATTTGTCCATGTGTTTTTATGAAAAGACTCGGAAAAGAGTTCGTTATAATTGCTATTTATGTAGATGATTTAAACATCATCGGAACTCCCGAAGAGCTCTCAAAGGCTGTAAATTGCTTAAAAAAGGAATTCGAGAAGAAAGACTTGGGAAAAACAAAGTTTTGTCTCAGATTACAATTAGAATATTTAAAGGAAGGAATTCTGATGCACCAAAAGACTTATACAGAAAAGGTGTTAAAGCGGTTTTATATGGACAAATCACACCCATTGAGCAGTCCAATGGTTGTAAGGTCACTAGAAGTGAGCAAAGATCCGTTTTGACCTCAAGACAAAAATGAAGAACTACTTGGTCCTGAAGTACCATATCTTAGTGCAATTGGTGCACTAATGTATCTTGCTAGTCATACACGACCTGATATATCATTTGCTGTCAATTTGTTAGCAAGACATAGTTCTTTACCCACAAAAAGGCATTGGAATGGGATTAAACACATATTCCGCTACCTTAGAGGTACAATGGACATGGGTTTATTTTTTCCATATATATCTAAGGCAAACCTAATTGGTTATGCAGATGCAGGGTATTTGTCTGATCCTCATAATGGTCGATCACAAACAGGTTATTTGTTTACATGTGGTGGTACAACAATTTCATGGAGATCCATAAAACAAACAATCACAGCAACATCATCTAATCATGCTGAAATCTTAGCATTACATGAAGCAAGTCGAGAATGTGTTTGGTTGAGATCTATGATTCAACATATTCAAGAAACTTGTGGCTTGCATACTGGAAAACTACCACCAACAATTTTATGTGAAGATAATGCAGCTTGTATTTCTCAGTTAAAGGAGGGCTATATTAAAGGAGATAGGACAAAACATATTTCACCAAAATTTTTCTTTACTCATGATCTTATAAAGAATGGTGAAATAAATGTCCAGCAAGTCCGATCATGCGAGAATCTAGCAGATATCTTTACAAAGTCATTACCAACCAAAGTCTTCGAGCAACTAGTACAGAAGATTGGTCTTCGACGCTTACATAAGTGTTCTGATGAGGGGGAGAATTAAATATTTGTAATTTAATTATTTTTACGGATATACTTTGTAAAGAATGTTGTACTCTTTTTCCTTCACTAGGTTTTTGTCCCACTGGGTTTTTCCTAGTAAGGTTTTAACGAGGCACATTCTAAAATAGGGACATCCAAGGGGGAGTATTATGAATATTTTATTGGATGTCCCCTCTATAAATAGGACTCTCCTCCCACTCATTAACACACACTTCAACCCCCATTTTCCATTCACTCTCTAACTCTCTTTACTCATTCTTCTCTTTTAATTCAACTTCAATTTCCTACTTTCATTTCCTTTACACTTTTGTTGCTAAGTTATAAGTATTTATAACAAATTGCTATATATTCGTCGATCAGCATATTGTAAGAAAAATAGTAAGTGTAAATAATTTATAATAGGATGCCTAAAACTTTCCTTATAAATATTTTTTTTTATATTGGTATACATGTTTTGGAGTCTACCTGACAAGCATGAATATATAAATTTATATAGGGATGAAATTTATTTTTGAATATACAGAATTAATTTGTCTCTTTTTCAATTTTGATAGGTAAAATTGGTCCTAACTTTGATAAGGATAGAACGGGTATAGGGGTGTAACTACCTATATCCTAACTTTGCACCTAAACACACATTGATATACAAATTCAATAAATTTGTTTACACTAATAGTTGAATGAAAAGGATAAATTTTTATATTTTTCTTAAAATATTATATAATCATGAAACTAATTATTTATAAAAAATTTAATTCATACTTTATATAATATTTCAATTTAAATGTATAGATATATATAATGTATTTAAAATTACATATTTAAGTTATTTATGCATGTATAGTTATTGAGTGTTCTTCTAATTGTTTTATCACATATCTTTGTAGGCTTTCAGGCTCTAATCCACTATCTAACATGTCAGAGTGTTGTTGTAGCTAGAATTTTCACTTCAGGTTCTTTAACATTTCATTTCAGCTTTACTTTGCATGCTAATTCTCATATTGTTTCTGAATGGTGATTGAACATTACAAAATTTCTATAGGGACGCAATATTTATAAATGTGAAATTGGAGCATATATATATATATATATATATATATATATATATATTATCAAGTTAACTAGGGTTTGACCACTCCAAAATATTCTTATTTTATTGTTCTACACTAGCAAATTAAGTAATTGTGATTATGTCATCATTAATCTACATTCACTTATTTGTCTCATTACTTGTTTTTCCTTTGAGTCTTTTCGATTAAAAACTAGTGATTCTTTCTAACATTTTTAATCGTTAATTTAATTGTTTAAATGGCATTTTTCAATCACCACCAAATAAATGAAAAATTTTAGAAATATATTTAAAACTTTATTTGTCATATTAAATTTTATTTTATTTTTACCCATACTTATTTTTTTAAAAAAATATATTTAAAACTTTATTTGTCATGTTAGGTTTGTGTACGTATGTCTTATTATTTGGTTGATTGTTAAGGAGTTCTGATAATTCAAGAAACTTTTATTTTTTAATAAGACATATATATACTTATATATATATTGTTAATTTTAATTTCAGGATGGAGGATCATCTGTATAAGAAGACCCTTTTCCCCAGCTAGTCATCAACTTTGAGTCATAAAATTTTATATGTTATTGACTTTACTATATGAGCTTGATTTAGTTGTATAATGTTTTGTACAAGACAAATTTATTATTGCTACTCCTACATTGGGTTAAGACCTATTTATTTTGTTATTAATATATAATTTTTATTTAGCTATTTGATTCTTGTAAGTAGATTTTTGTATGTTTATTTCATTATACTCTATATATGAATATTTGTAATAAAATAATTTAGTATATGAAAACTTAATTATATATAGAGAAAAATAAAAATATAATTACATAGTCGATGAAATATCAAATATAATTGAGGGTTATAAATTTATAAGGATAAAATATGATATTATAATAAAAATAACTGGCATCATAAAAAATTATTGGAGATTTTGCGGTGGTTATAACCGCAGGTAAATATAACACGGTACGATTTGCATATTTATGGTGATTTAAGCGACATTTAAATGACACTTATTTTTTAGCGGCGGTTGTAACCACAAAAAACATCATTATGGCGGTTTATCCTGCGGTTAAATAGAGGAGGTTTTTGATAATCTCAGCTAATTAACCTAAATAAATTCTTTTATATTTTTTATTAACAGAGTACAAAAATAACTTCCTCTAAATAAATTAAAAACCTTCATTATAAATTTAATTTAAGGAATTCTAAAAAAAACCCCAATATAATTGTATTAACAGATGTTTTTGAGACCTCATCTAAAAACCTCCGTTATTTTCTAATTTTTTTATAGTTTAAAATCTGAAATAAAAATTTATAATTATACTAGTTTTATCCGATTTAAATATTGTATTTGCATGTTGTTAACAGGTTTTTGATAATGACAAAGGAACGAGCATTATAAGATCTTCATGAATCAAAAACAAAATGAAACAATCAAGGTTGATATATAAAATCATGAAGAAAACATTTCCACAAGGTCAAGAAATCAAGAAACCAACGCACAAAGACAAAGGAAAGCAACCATGGAGTATATCACATCAAGGAAAGACCATCAGACATGGAAAAACATCAAATTACAACGCCTGAATCGATTCACACACGAATGAATCGATTCACAGCCCTGGAAGTCACCAAAATTGCAAACAGAATGTCATGAATCGATTCACCATGACCCTGAGAGCATTCACACGAAGATACAAGCCCGGAAATCACAAACAGAATGCTCTGAATCGATTCAACAAGGACTGAATCGATTCATACGAATCTGGAACTCTAAAATGCACATATCAGAATGCTCTGAATCGATTCAAGAAGATACGAATCGATTCAAGAAGTGGGGAAAACCACTAAAAAGACAGATTTAAGTGGGAACCAATAACCCAAACCTAGCATACGCAAAGACAAGCTAGAACCACTATCTTGCAACGGCTAGGAGGACCTTGAAGCTGCTTCAAGGCTCTATAAATTGCTCTCCAAACTCAAGCACAAACACACCAACAAGAAGCAATCATTCCTTACCTTCATTTGTGCTTAGTGAGTTTATTCTTGTGTATACTCTGAAATTTCAAGTCTAGAACTTGTACATCCTCTCATCTTGAGAGTTAGAATTTGTGTGAGCTTTCATTTGTACATCTACTCTATTGAGAGAGTTATTTGCTTGTAAACACTACACCAAACACAAAGGTTTTTGCTCTAGGTTGAGTGGTCACAAAGGTTGGGGTTCAACCTTTGGGTATTGAGAGTTTGAGAGATTGGGTGGGTTACCCTTGTGCTAGTGAGGATTGAGTTCTTGAGTGTGGGACACTAGGAAGCTGTAATTGTTCATAACTTGTATCTCTAAACTTCAATAGTAGAAATCCTTCAAGTGGGTTGCTTGAAGGTGAGACGTACACTGGGGTTGGTGGAACTCGTTAAATTGGTTTGTAAGCTCTTCTCCCTTACTCTTTTACATTCATATACTGCACTTAATTGATTTGTGTTGATTGATTATGGTTTGGATACTTAAGCTTGCTTGAATTAGTTAACTTTGAACATTGCATGCCAAGTGTTTGATAAATTGTCTCAGCCATTTCTACCTCTTATTTTGCATTGACTTTTGCATTATACTTGACTTCACTTGCATTATTTCTAAACTTGTGATAAAAGAATTAATTTCAAAGGCATTCCAAGTAAAGTTTTAAAAACTCAATTCATCCCCCCTCTTGAGTATTGAGGCCACTTGATTAACAAATATGAATATGATACATGTTTAAACACTTTTTAGTTTATTAAGATCTTGAAAATTAGTTCATATATAATTAATTTTCCTTAACATGACACATTTTTAAATTTATCATCATTACAATTTTTTTTATATTAATCACAATCAACGTCACTATATTTTTAAATTTGTCATCATTACTAATTTTTTTTATATTAATCACAGTCAATGTGGCTAAGTGCTTAGTTATAGTTAAATTATAGTGACTAATTTGGATATATATCTCAATTATATCCAAATGGTTGAAAACTAATTTTACTAAAATTGATTTTATTAAACTTCTTATAACAAGTGTACCCCTAATCTTTGGGTGAAGGTTAAGGTGCAATTTAGCCTGATGGGTGTACGGTAAACCCAGCTAAGGTGAATTGTTATAACAAGGTTTACTTTTTTTTCACATATTAGAAATTTGCCAAATAAAATTTTTATAATAGAGTTAGGCACATTTTGCAGTCAGTTTTATAATATTTAAAAATTTAAAAATCACATTGAAGAACAACCACCAATACTCCAAAGCCTTTCCTTTTCCTCTATGTGAACCGTTTGAAGCTTTTCTTTCTTGAACTAAACTCACATACATTATTCGAATTTATATATTAATACAAGTTAAATTGAATAAGTGGCCATTTTCATGTGAATATCAATTAGCTCTCTTTCTTGAACGAACAACGAAACATTGATGTGTTTTTAGGAATCACTAGAATTGAATTCACAAAACGTCAAACTAAATCACATCATTATCAATCAACCAACCACAAAAAGAAAATAAAGGAGGAGGAAGATATGTTTGTTATGCCTTCATTTGAGAAACGGTGAATTAAGGTAGAACACAATGAGTGACACCATTAGGGTAGAACACAATTAGGGTACAACACCAGCTACTATTACTAATAGTCATTTAGAACATTATCACAGGTTAGTGTTGTATACTAGATTCATACTCAAAATCTAAAACATAAATTCACAATCACAACCAGATGCTGCTGATGCATGACCCTACAATGCCTTTCAAATTGTAGCCGTAAAAAATCATGTGAAAATTCAACCGCTCGGTTTGGTCATATTTTCGTGGGCTATGACCTTCAAATTTTGCTAGAAACTCATCCATGGTGAAAATTTGCCCCTTCCCTTGGAGAAATTTGATGAAACTTCAGGGACAACCCTGCAATGCCTTTCTAAGCGTGTGTGTAAAAATATATGCAAAACTTCAACCGCTCGGTTTTTTCATATTTCGTGGGCTATACCTTCAAATTTGGCTAAAAATTCATTGTTAGTGAAAATCTGCCCATTCCTTTAAACAAATCTGATGAAACGCCAGGAACAACCCTATAATTCCTTTCTAAGCATGGCCGTAAAAAATCATGCCAAAATTCAACCGCTCAGTTTGGTCATATTTTCGTGGGATAGCCTTTAAATTTGGCTAAAAATTTATTGTTGGACAAAGTCAACATATTCTCTTAGGACAATTTGATGAAACTTCAGGGGCAACCCTACAATACATTTCTAAGCGTGGCTGTAAACTTTTACGGAAAAATTCAATCGCTCGGTTTAGTCAAATTGTTGTGGGAGAGCCTTCAAGTTTTGCTAGAAATTTATCGTTGAAAAAAATCTGCCCCTACCCTTAGAGAAATCCAACCAAACTTCAAGGAGAACCCTACAATCCCTTTCTAAGCATAGCCGTAAAAAATTCCTAAAACTTCAACCACTCCTAAAACTTCAACCGCTCGATTTTGTCATATTTTCGTGGACTATAGCCTTCAAATTTCCTAAAAATTCATTGTTGGAGAAAATCTTCCCCTTCTCTTAGAGAAATCCGATTGAACTTCAAGAACAATCCTACAATGCCATTTTAAGTATGGCCATAAAAAATTATATAAATATTCAATCGCTGGGTTTTGTCATATTTTCATGGGCTATAGCTTTTAAATTTGGCTAAAAATTCATCGTTGGAGAAAATCTACCTCTTCCCTTGGAGTAATCTGTCAAAACTTCAGGGAGAAACCCTGCAATGCCTTTCAAAGGTTGGCCGTAAAAAATCATAGAAAATTTCAACTGCTCAATTTTATCATCATTGGTGAAAATATACCCATTTCGTTAGAGAAATATGATGAAACTTCATCGATAATCCTACAATGCCTTTCTAAGCATGGTCGTAAAGAATCATGCAAAAATTCAACCACTCAGTTTGACCATATTTTCGAGGGCTATAGCCTTCAAATTTGGCTAAAAATTTATCGTTGGTGAAAATCGGCACCTTCCCTTGGAGAAATCTAATGAAACTTCAAGGACAACCCTACAATGGCTATCTAAGCATGGCCATAAAAAATCATGCAAAAATGCAACCGCTCGGTTTGATCATATTTTCGTGTTCTATAGCCTTCAAATTTTCTAAAAATACATCGTTGGAAAAATCTATACTTTTACTTAGAGAAATCTGGTTGAACTTCAAGGACAATCCTACAACCTAGTTCTAAGCGTGGACATAAAAGTTACACAAAAATTTAACCGCTCAGTTTTGTCATATTTTTGTGGGCTATAGCCCTAAATTTGTCTAAAAATTAATCGTTTGTGAAAATCTATCCTTTTGCTCGAAAAATCTGATGAAACTTTAGGGAAAATCCTACAATTCCTTTCTAAGCATGACCGTAAAAAATATGCGAAAATTTAACCGCTCGGTGTAGTCATATTTTGGTGGGCTATGACCTTCAAATTTGGCTAGAAACTCATCTTTAGTGAAAAATACACTTCCCTTGGAGAAATTTGGTGAAACTTTAGGGACAACCCTACAAAGCCTTTCTAGGAATATCCATAAAAAATAATACAAAAATTCAACCGCTCGGTTTTGTCATATTTTATGAGCCATAGCCTTCAAAGTTGGCTAAAAATTTATTGTTGGTGAAAATCTTCCCCTTCCCTTAGAGAAATGTGATGATACTTCAGGGACAACCCTACAATGCCTTTCAAAGTGGGGTCGTAAAAAATCATACAAAAATTCAACCGCTCGGTTTGGTCATATTTTCATGGGCTATGGCCTTCAAATTTGGCTAGAAACTCATCCTTGGTGAAAATTTGCCCATTCCCTTGGAGAAATTTGATGAAACTTCAAGGACAACCCTACAATGCGTTTCTAAGCGTGGCTGTAAAAAAATACAAAACTTCAACTGCTCGGTTTTTTCATATTTTGTGGGCTATAACCTTCAAATTTGGCTAAAAATTCATTACAGGTAAAAATCTGTCCCTTCCCTTGGACAAATCTGATGAAACGTCAGGAACAACCCTACAATTCCTTTCTAAGCATGGCCGTAAAGAATCATGTAAAAATTCAACTGCTCAGTTTGGTCATATTTTCGTGGGATAGCCTTTAAATTTGGCTAAAAATTTATCGTTAGACAAAATCAGCATATTCTCTTCGGAAAATTTGACGAAACTTCAGGGTAACCCTATAATATCTTTCTAAGCGTGGCCGTAAACTTTTACGTAAAAATTCAACCACTCGGTTGTGTCCAATTGTTGTAGGCTATAACCTTTAATTTTTGCTAGAAATTTATCGTTGGAGAAAATCTGCCCCTACCCTTAGAGAAATCCAATCAAACTTCAGGGAGAGCCCTACTTTACCTTTCTAAGCATAGCCGTAAAAAATTACTTAAACTTTAACCGTTCCTAAAACTTCAACCGCTCAGTTTTGTCATATTTTTGTGGCTATAACCTTCAAATTTGCTAAAAATTCATTGTTGGAGAAAATCTGCCCCTTCTATTAGAGAAATCCGATTGAACTTCAAGAACAATCCTACAATGCCATTTTAAGTATAGCCATAAAAAATTACACAAATATTCAACCGCTCCATTTTGTCATATTTTCGTAGGCTAAAGCCTTCAAATTTGTCTAAATATTCATCGTTTGTGAAAATCTGCCCTTTCCCTCAAAAAATTTGATGAAACTTTAGGGAAAACCCTACAATGCTTTCTAAGCATGGCCGTAAAATATCATGTGAAAATTCAACCGCTCGGTTTGGTCATATTTTCGTGGGCTATATGAGTTTTAAATTTGGCTAGAAACTCATCCTTGGTGAAAATTTATCCATTCCCTTGCAGAAATTTGGTGAAACTTCAGCAACAACCCTACAAAGCCTTTCTAAGCATAGCCATAAAATATAATGAAAAAATTCAATTGCTCAGTTTTGTCATATTTTCATGGGCTATAGCCCTCAAATTTGGCTAAAAATTCATTGTTGGTGAAAATCTTTCCCTTCCCTTTGAGAAATATGATGATACTTCAGGGACAACCCTACAATGCCTTTCAAAGTGTGGCCATAAAAAATCATGCATATATTCAACCGCTCGATTTGGTCATATTTTCGTAGGCTATGACCTTCAAATTTGGCTAGAAACTCATCCTTGGTGAAAATTTGCTCCTTCCCTTAGAGAAATTTGATAAAACTTCAGGGACAACCCTACAATGCCTTTCTAAGCGTGGCCGTAAAAAAATATGCAAAACTTCAACTGCTCGGTTTTTTCATATTTCGTGGGCTATAACCTTCTAATTTGGCTAAAAATTTATTGTTGGTGAAAATCTGGCCCTTCCCTTGGATAAATCTGATGAGACGTCAGAAACAACCCTACAATTCCTTTCTAAGTTTGGCAGTAAAAAATCATGCAAAAATTTAACGGCTCAGTTTGGTCATATTTTCATGGGATATAGCCTTTAAATTTGGCTAAAAAATTATCGTTAGACAAAATTAGCACCTTCTCTTAGGATAATTCGACGAAACTTCAAGGACAACCCTACAATTCCTTTCTAAATGTGGCCAAAAACTTTTATGTAAAAATTCAACCGCTCGGTTTTGTCCAATTGTCGTGGGCTATAGCCTTCAATTTTTGCAAGAAATTTATCGTTGAAGAAAATCTGCCCCTATCCTTAGAGAAATCAAACCAAACTTCAGGGAGAACCCTACAATCCCTTTCTAAGCATAGCTGTAAAAAATTACTAAAACTTTAACCGCTCGGTTTTGTCATATTTTTGAGGGCTATAGCTTTCAAAATCGTCTAAAAATTCATCGTTAGAGAAAATCTACCCCTTCCCTGGGATAAATCAGATGAAACTTCTGTTAGGGAATCCCACTAGGGTCAGGCAGCGGAAACATAAAGGATTCCCAAAAAGGATTGCAAATACAAATGTCTCAAGGCATTATGCAAAATTAAATTTTTGATTTAAGGTTACCTCTTGTAGACGCAAAACGAGGTCCTTGATTGACGCAATTGTAGCTTCGCCCTCAGGAGTCCACACAAGTACTCCCACCAGAAAAACAAAGTTTCGGATGCTAGTACGAAAATTTGATTGTAATCTAATTTCTAAGCAGCAACCTATGAGTATCTCATGCTCTATATATAGGCTTAGGTCTTGACCTGAGCTCTCATTAAATATTGGGCTCCTGACTCATTCTAAATGAGTTAGGCCCAAATAGTTTTATTTTTAGTCTAACTAAAATAAAACTATCCTCTGGGGGGCTTACTCTATGTGTGTGACCTTATACGTAAAATATTCAGTTATATTAATAATAAACTATTTTATTATTAATATAAAATAAGAGCAGTATCTAGCAATACATCATTATGTCCGAATATTATTTATCATCGACATGACCTATAAGTGATAATTATTTTATATATTTATTCCTTTTGTCACCATATCTAATTAGGCCCAAGGCATGGTCGTCGTCATCCTTGTATGGCCCAATTCATTTTACTTGATACCAGAGTAGACTTTACAGAATAAATATCTAATATTTATTCTTCCTAGCATGACCATGCATTTCGTTAGTTTCACTCCATCAAGTGGCCCATAGATATCACTCCTGTCACATAGGAGAGACAAATTCCATCTACATCACTAACATCACTCTGCATAATTTGTCTATTGCCTAATCACAATCTTTATGGTTATCTTATTATAGATAACATTTGATTGTATTAAAACAACAAACTCCTTATGTAGGAATCGTAGTGACTTCAGGTCAAAGGACTATATATACCATTATCACATTCAGAACCGTTTATGACACTTATGTAACGATCCATACAACGTTCTCATGGTGGGTCTGTCCAGTACAACATTACTCTTAATGTGTACCCGTGTAAAGACTTGATATCATATATCCATGATTTATGAGATCAAATCATCAGTACATTCACACACTAATCTTAATGTATTTACATGTCCCCATGTAAATACTTGATTAGGGATGTTTTAGGAATAATTCTCATATGACCTATTATTCCAGGATAAATAACATTAAAATTAGTCTTAAAACTAAAAATACTAATTTTATTGATAAGTTAAAATTGATATATTAATAGCTCGTAGTGCATACAACAACAATCTCCCACTTGCACTAGAGCCAATCATACATTTGCCAAATGCCTAATGATGTAGTGTGTCCCATGCTTTTGTTGTGCAAGAAGTTTGGTGAGTGGGTCAACAATGTTCTCATCGGTGTGTACTTTATATATCTTAACATCTCCTCGTTCAAGTATTTCTTGGATGAGATGATAATGCCTAAGTATATGCTTGGATCGCTGATGTGATCTAGGTTCCTTAGCTTGTGCAATTGCTCTACTATTGTTACAATAGAGACTTATAGGGTCCACAATGCTAGGAGCTACCTCAAGTTCTGTTACAAACTTCTTGCATACTGCCTCTTTTATAGCATTTGAGGCAGTAATATACTTAGATTCTGTAGTAGAATCGGTAATTGTCTCTTGCTTTGAACTTTTCCAGCTTACAGCGCCACCATTTAAACAAAACACATACCCTGATTACGATCTTGAGTCATCTTTATCAGTTTGGAAGCTAGCATCAGTGTAACCCTTTACAATGAGCTCTTCTTCCCCTCCATATATCAAGAATGAATCTTTATTTTTTCTCAAGTACTTTAGGATATTCTTGACAGCAGTCCAGTGGCTTTCACCAGGATCAGACTGGTATCTGCTCGTCATGCTTAAAGCATACAAGACATCTGGTTGGGTACATATCATGGCATATATGATTGATCCAATAACAGATGCATATGGAATCTTATTCATCCGTTCTCTCTCTTCTTTAGTGGAAGGAGATTAAGCCTTTGATAGGCTTATACCATGAGCCATAGGCAAAGTTCCTTTCTTGGAATCTTACATGTTAAACCTTTTTAACACTTTGTATATGTATATATTTTGACTTAGGCCAAGAAGTTTTCTTGATCTATCTTTATAGATCTTAATTCTCAACATGTAGGTTGCTTCACCTAAGTCTTTTATAGAAAACCAGCTTCCCAACCAAGTCTTTATAGATTGAAGGGTAGGAACATCATTTCCAATGAGTAGTATGTCATCAACATATAGGACCAGAAAAATAATTGTGCAGTCACTAACCTTCTTGTAGACACAAGGTTCATCCTCATTTTTAGTAAAGCCAAATTGTTTAACGGCTTCATTAAAACAAAGATTCCAGCTTCTGGAAGCTTGCTTAAGTCCATATATGGAATGTTGTAGTTTGCACACCTTCCTGGATGCTTCAGGCTTAACAAAGCCTTCGGGTTGTATCATGTACACTTCCTCAAGAAGATTTCCATTAAGGAAAGCAGTCTTGACATCCATTTTCCATATCTCATAATCATGGTATGCAGCAATAGCAAGCAGAATCCGAACAAACTTTAGCATAGAGACTGGAGAAAAGGTTTCATCATAGTCTATACCATGAATTTGCTTGAAACCTTTTGCCACCAATCTTGCCTTATAGGTACTTATATTACCATCCATGTCAGTTTTCTTTTTGAAAACCCACTTGCATCCTATAGGTTTTACCCCTTTGGGTGCATCAACCAAAGACCAAACTTGATTAGTGTACATAGAGTCCATTTCAGATCCCATGGCTTTAAGCCATTTCTCATATTCTGGACTTGCAATGGCCTCTTTATAAGATGTTGGCTCATTTTAATCCATTAGCAACACATCTCCTTCCAGAGTTACAAGAAATCCATATCTTTCAGGTTGTTGACGTATTCTACCTGATCTACACAAGTCTTGTTCTACCGGAGTTGGAGTTATGACAACATTTTATGGTTCCGGCTCTATTTCCACCATTGGTTCTTCAATGCCTTGCAGGTCTTGAACTTCTTCAAGTTCTACTTTCCTTCCACTGATTCTTTTAGAGATGAATTCCCTTTCTATAAATACAGCATTCTGAGCGACAAATACTTTTCCCTTGGTAGGATTGTAGAAGTAATAACCCTTAGTTTCCTTTAGGTATCCTACAAAAAGACATTTATCTAAATTGGGTCCAAGTTTATCAGAAATTTGACGCTTCACATAAGCTTCACAGCCCTAAATCTTAAGAAAAGACATACTGGGTCGTTTCCCAGTCCATATCTCATATGGTATCTTTATGACAGCCTTAGATGGAACACGATTAAGTGTGAAAGCTGCTGTCATCAAAGCATGTCCCCAGAAGGAGTTAGGGAGGTTAGTTTGACTTATCATTGATCAAACCATGTCTAACAAGGTTCTATTTCTCCACTCAGAAACACCATTCCTTTGTGGTGTTCCAGGAGGAGTGAGTTGAGAGACAATCTCATATTCTTTAAGATATTCATCAAACTCCAGGCTTAAGTATTCGCCACCTCGATCAAATCGAAGTACTTTAATTTTCTTGCCAAGTTGGTTCTCAACTTCATGTTTGAATTCTTTAAACTTTTCAAAAGATTCTAATTTATGCTTCATTAGAAACACAAATCCATATCTACTAAAATCATCAGTAAAAGTGATAAAGTAGCTAAAACCTCCCCTAGCCATTGTCCCTATTGGCCCACATATATCACTATGTATCAAGCTTAGAAGATCACTCGCCCTTTCACCTATTCCAGTAAATGGGGTCTTAGTCATCTTCCCCAATAAACAAGATTCGTATGTATCTATTGATTCAAAATCAAAAGAGTCTAAATATCCATCTTTATGGAGTTTAGAAATACGTTTCTCATTTATATGTCCTAGGTGACAATGCCAAAGATAAGTTGGGTTTAAATCATTTGGTTTAACCCTTTTAGTATTAACGTTATAGATAGGGGTTTCGAGATCGAGAACATAAAATCCATTACTCAAATTTGCACAGGAATAAAACATGTCATTCAAATAAATAGAACAACTATTATTCTTTATTATAAAGGAAAACCCTTTCCTATCTAGACAAAAAACAGAAATAATGTTTCTTCTTAATGCCGGAACATAAAAACAATTTTCTAATTCAAGAACAAACCCTAAGGGCTAGGATAAAAAATAAGTCCCTACACCTAATGCAGTAACTCTTGATCCATTTCCAACGCGTAGGTCTACCTCGCCCTACATCAACTGCCTACTCCTTTTTAGATCCTGCACATTAAGACAAATGTGAGATCTACATTCAGTATCTAATACCCATGATGTTGAAGTTAACTAGTTAATTTCTATAACAAAAATACCTGAAGTGGAAGTCTCACTTCCCTTCTTCTTAAGCTCTTCCAGGTACTTTGGATAGTTTCTCTTCTAGTGTCCCTTCTGTCCACAATGGTGACAATTTTTTTCCTTAGCCACCCCGCCCACAGGTTTTAAGGCTGATGTACTTGGCTTATCTTTGCCTTTCCAAATTGTCTTGCCTTTTCCCATAACAACCTTTCCTTTGCCTTTATGCACGCCCTTTCCTTTACCTTTGCCAAAATTAACCATCATTATGGCCTTACCTTTTCCTTTAGAAATATTGGGCTTAACAGTCCTCAACATATTGAGTAGCTCTAGCAATGTTTTATCCAATGCATTCATGTTATAATTCATGATGACTGGCTTAAAAATGTCAAGTAATGACTTCAAAATGAGATCAGTAGCTAACTCTTGAGGGAAGGGGAATCCTAGCCTAGCTAGATTCTTCAGATACCTAATCATTTTGAGCACATGAGGTCCTACAGAACCTCCCTCTTCAAGTCTGCAGCTAAATAGGGCTGAAGATACTTCATATCTTTCTTGGTCAGCTTGACCTTGATATAGTTTCCTTAGGTTTTCGATCATATCAAAAGCCTCTATGTGCTCATGTTGCTTCTGAAGCTCAGGAGACATGGTTGCCAGCATAAGGCATTGGACATCTAAAGCGTCATCCTGATGCTTCTTGTAAGCATCCTTGTCAGCTTTAGAGGCATTGTTCGCAGGTGGTTCCGGAATCAGATCTTCCAGGACATACTGCTTTTTCTCTTATTTGAGGACAATCTTCAAATTCCTATACCAGTCTAGAAAGTTAGGTCTAGACAATTTTTCTTTGTCTAGGATCGATCACAATGAAAGGTTTGAAGGCGTGTTTGATGTCATGGTTATCTAAAACAGAAAGATATGTAGTAAGTATCAATTAAAAACATATTTAATTTTTGGTCTTAAAATTAAACACGTCTCCCACTATTTTGATTCAAAATAAAATCACCCTCTACGAATCAGAAAATCCCGTTGGAAGATTTTCTAGTGGGCAAAGTTCCATATTTAGCCTAATGTTAAGTTAGCTTTGGCTGATCACTTAACATTTGGTTATTTAGGTAGGAAACTCCTTTCCAATTGTATCTTATACAACTCTTAGACATTGGGTTAGGTAACCATTACCAATCATTCATCTTATGAAAGTTTAGCCCAATTTATACACCTCTAAGTTTATTCAATCCAATTGATAACTTAGTAAGTTAAAACCCAATAAAACATTTTGGATATTACAATTATCCCATCGCGTCTTACTAATATAAATGATAGTTCCCTGCTTTGGCAGACCCACTATTCATTGACATTAGTATTAACGAGTGTACTTATTGGAAGGCATTTGTAACTTAATATTATTTTGAGGGATTTTAATTTATTTTAAATTATCGTCTTTGTTAAATGCTTTAACGCAATAAAATTATCCCCAAAGCATGCAAACGAAATTGTGAGAAGGTTATGGCCTTCCTAGAAGAAAAATAAATAAATAAATAAACCTAAAGGAACTATGTTGCCAAGGCTTCATGAAGTCCTACTTCTTGAACGCACCATCCTCTTGGAGTCACCACTCCTTGGTTCCTTTCAAAGTCAAAAACACTTAGAGTCACCACTCTAGTTTTCTTCTAGGTCTCTACTTTCTTGGCTCGATCAAGATTACAAGATTTTAAAGAAACTCGCTTTACATACGAGTGAAGGGTTGAGAAAAGAAATAGAACAGAATAGAGAGAGGCACACACACAGGCTGTATTTAAATAAAATAACTAAGACCATAACCATTCACCATGCAACGTGTTATTTAATTAATTATAACCCATTTGAAAGCATTAAAAAAAATAATTTTTTTAAACGGGCTATTAAACACGTGGGTCAAGGCACATGGAGGCAGCGCCGTCTAGGGTTTCAAAACCTAGAATTCAACTTGCGCCAATGCCAACATGCAATGCCTTTCCATGACGACCATCTAGGTTTCAACTCTTGAACCCTAGATTAAGGACCGGCCAAGGTTTAACACTTAAACCTTGTCACTCAACACCCCATAACATGAACCATTCATGTTCGAAGATCAACTTAATTGATTCATAATTTGTACGATGACTACCATATGAGTAAAACACATATCAAATACGAAAATTGCATAAACTCATACATCATATAAATTTAAATGGCAACAACATGCATACAAAAATTGAGAAACTCTATAACATGCATCGTATACAATTTACAAAGAATAACTCAAAAACATATGTATCATGCCAAAACAAAGGTCATACCATATACATGATTAATCGTTGTAATAATATGCATCATATGTGATAACCGAAAATAGCAACATAATTATGCTTGTTCATTTTCGAATCCTAGTTACACAAAACATTTTCGCAAAACAAAAATGCAAAGCTTTAAGCAAGAGACGATTTCGCAAATCATATTTTCTAAAAGCTCTTGCAAACGAAAACATACCATCATAAAACACAAACAAATGCCCAAAACACAATTTTTGCAACCAGGCTCTGAAACCACTGTTGGGAATCCGTAGTACATGAGCAACAGAAATACAAGGATTCCATAGGATTTGCAAAGCGCCGTGTTTCAAAGCACAAGATAAACACACCAAAAAAATCATTTTAGGATTACCTCTTGAAGAACACTGAAGCAGTCGTAGCCTCGTCCTTTAGGAGTCCACACGAGCACTCCCACCAAAATCGTAACACTTGCCAACTACTAGTTTGACGACGTGTAGCTCTTGCAACTTTTGCAAATTTGTGTCTCACTTTAGTGAACGGCCTATAAGCATCTTATGCTCTATTTATAGGCTTAGGTTTGACCTAATTTATTCTCTCTAAAGAGTGGGCTTTTTGCTCATTCTAAATGAGTTAGGCCCAATAGCTTTATTTTAGTCCAACTAAAATAAAACAAAATATTTTTTGATGGGTTTACTTTATGTGTGTGACCCTATAGGTAAAATACCGGGTCATATTAATAATAAATTATTTTATTATTAATATAAAATAAGAGCGGCATCTAGCAATGCATCATTATGTCCGAATATTATTGAATATCAACATAACCTATAAGTGATAATTATTTAATATGTTTGTTCCTTTTGTCATGATATCCTAATTGGGCCCAAGGCATGGTCGCGTCATCCTTGTACAACCCAATTTATTTTACTTGATACCGGAGTAGACTTGATCTGAATAAATATCTAATATTTATTCTTTCTAGCATGGCCTTGTGTTTTCTTAGTCTTACTCCATCAAGTGGCCTATAGATATCACTCCTGTCACATAGGAGAGACAAATCCCATCTACATCACTCACATCCCTCTACATAATTTGTTCATTGCCTAATCATAAGCTTTATAGTCCTCTTGTTAGAGAAGATGTTTAATTGCATTAAAACAATAAACTCCTCATGTAGGAATCGTAGTGACTTCAGGTCGAAGGACTACATATACCATTATCACATTGAGAATTGTTTATGACATTCATGTAACGATCCATGCAACGTTCTCATGGTGGGTCTGTCCAGTACATCATTACTCTTAATGTGTACCCGTGTGAAGACTTGATATCATCTATATCTATGATCTGTGAGATCAGGTCATCAGTACACTCACACACTAGTCTCAATGTATTTACATGTCCCCATATAAATACTTGATTAGGGACATTTTAAGAATAACTTTCATATGACCTATTACTCTAAGGATAGATACGTTTTAAAACAATTTTAAACTGAAATACTTATTTTATTGATAAGTAGAAAAAATGACAAATGAAAAAGAAAACATAAAAGCTCATAGTGCATACACCAACACTATAGCCCTCAAATTTGGCTGAAAATTCATTGTTGGTGAAAATCTTCCCCTTCCCTTGGAGAAATATGATGATACTTCAGGGACAACCCTACAATGCCTTTTAAAGTGTGGCCGTAAAAACTAAGGTGAAAATTCAACCGCTCGCTTTAGTCATATTTTTGTGGGCTATGGCCTTCAAATTTGGGTAGAAACTCATCCTTGGTGAAAATTTACCCCTTCCCTTGGAGAAATTTAATGAAACTTCAGGGACAACCCTACAATGCCTTTCTAATCGTGGCCGTAAAAAAATTATGTAAAACTTCAACCGCTTGATATTTTCATATTTCGTGGCTATAACCTTCAAATCTGGCTAAAAATTCATTGTTGGTGAAAATCTGCCCATTCCCTTGGAGAAATCTAATGAAACTTCAGAAACGACCCTACAATTCCTTTCTAAGCATGGCCGTAAAAAATCATGTAAAAATTCAACCGCTCAGTTTGGTCATATTTTTGTGAGATATAGCCTTTAAATTTGGCTAAAACAAAATCAACTCCTTCTCTTAGGACAATTTGACGAAACTTCAAGGACAATCCTATAATACCTTTCTAAGCGTGGTTGTCAACTTTTACATAAAAATTCAACCGCTCGGTTTTATCCAATTGTTTGCGCCTTTAATTTTTGCTTGAAATTTATCATTTGATAAAATCTGCCCTGCCCTTAGAGAAATCCAACCAAACCTCAAGGAGAACCCTACAATCCCTTTCTAAGCATGGCCGCAAAAAATTACAAAAACTTTAACCACTTTTAAAACTTTAACCGCTCAATTTTATCGTATTTTCGTGGGCTATAACTGTTAAATTTGGCTAAAAATTCATCGTTGGAGAGAATCTACCCCTTCCCTTGGAGTAATCTAACGAAACTTCAGGGACAATCCTATAATGCCTTTCTAAGCTTGGCCATAAAAAATCATGGAAAAATTCAACTGCTTGGATTTGTCATATTTTCTTGCGTTCTGGTAAAAATTCATCGTTGGTGAAAATCTGCCCCTTTCCTTGGAGAAATCTGATGAAACTCCAGCGACAATCCTAAATGCCTTTCTAAGCATGGCCGTAAAGAATCATGCAAAACTTCAACCGCTTGGTTTGGTCATATTTTCGTGGGCTATAGCCTTTAAATTTGGCTAAAAATTTATCGTTGGTGAAAATCTGCACCTTCCCTTGGAGAAATTTGATGAAACTTCAGGGACAACCCTATAATTCCTTTCTATGCATGGTTGTAAAAAATCATATAAAAATTCAACCACTCGGTTTGGTCATATTTTTATGTGCTAGCCTTTAAATTTTCCAAAAATTCATCGTTGGAAAAATCCGTCCTTTGTCTTAGAGGAATCCGGTTGAACATCAAGGACAATCCTACAACGTAGTTCTAAGCGTAGCCATAAAAAGTTACACAAAAATTTAACTGCTTAGTTTTCTCATATTTTTGTGGGCTATAGCCGTAAAATTTTGCTCTAAATTCATCGTTGGTGAAAATCTGCCTCTTCCCTCGAAAAATCTAATGAAACTTTAGGGAAACTGCTCGGTTTGGTCATATTTTTGTGGGCCTTTAAATTTTTGCTAGAAACTCATCCTTAGTGAAAATTTGCCCCTTCCCTTGGAGAAATTAGATGAAACTTCAGGGACAACCCTACAATGTCTTTCTAAGGATGGTCGTAAAAAATAATGAAAAAATTAAACCACTCAGCTTTATCATATTTTCGTGGGCTATAACCTTCAAATTTGGCTAAAAATTCAACGTTGGTGAAAATCTGTCCCTTCCCTCGAAGAAGTTTGATGAAACGTCAGGGACAACCCTACAATGCCTTTCTAAGCGTGACCGTAAAAAATTATGCAAAACTTCAACTACTTGGTTTTGTCATATTTTTGTGAGTTACCTTTAAATTTGGTTAAAAATTCATCGTATGTGAAAATCTGCCCCTTCCTTTGGAGAAATTTGATGAAACTTCAAAGACAATGCCTTTCTAAGCGTGACCATAAAAAATTATGAAAAAATTCAACTGCTTGGTTTTGTCATATTTTTGTGGGCTACATCCTTCAAATTTGGCTAAAAATTCATCGTCGATGAAAATTTGTCCCTTCCTTTAGAGAAATCTGATGAAACTTCAGGGATAATCCTACAATGCCTTTCTAAGCATGGCCGTAAAAAAATATGCGAAAATTCAACCACTCGATTTTATCATATTTTCATGGGCCAGCCTTCAAATTTCACCAAAAATTCATTGTTGGTCAAAATCTACCCCTTCCCTTGGAGAAATATGATGAAACTTCAGGGATAACCCTACAATGCCTTTCGAAGCTTATCTGTAAAAAATCATGTAAAAATTCAACCAGTCATATTGCTCATACTTTCGCGGGCCTTTAAATTTGACTAAAAATTAAACCTTGGACAAAATCTGCGTTTCTCTTAGAGAAATCCGGTGAAACTTCAGGGACAACCATACAATGCATTTCCAAGCTTGACCGTAAAAAATCATAGAAAAATTCAACCGCTCAGTTTGGTCATATTCTCGTGTGCTAGCCTTTAATTTCGCTAAAAATTCATCGTTGGAGAAAATATTCTTCTTCCCTTAGAGATATCTGACGAAACTTCATGGAACACCTTACAATGCCTTTCTATGCTTGGCCGTAAAAATTATATAAAAACTCAACCGCTCGATTTGGTCATTTTCTCTTGGGCTATAGCCTTCAAATTTCGCTCAAAATTCATCGTATGAGCAAATATTCCTCTTCCCTTGGAAAAATTTGACGAAACTTAAGGGAACACCTTTCAAAGCCCTTCAATGCTTGGTCGTAAAAAATTATGCAAAAATTTAACCGCTCAGTTTTGTCATGTTTTCGTGGGCTATAGACTTCAAATTTGGCTAAAAATTTATCATTGGTGAAAATCCGCCCCTTCTGTTAGAGAAATCAGACGAAACTTTAGGGACAACCCTACACTGCCTTTCGAAACGTGGTCATAAAAAATTATGCAAAAATTCAACCGCTCGGTTTTGTCATATTTTCATGGGCTATAACTGTTAAATTTGGCTAAAAATTCAACGTTGCACAAAATCTGCCTTTTCTCTCAGAGAAATCCGATGAAACTTTAGGGACAACCCTACAATACATTTCTAAGCTTGGCAATAAAAAAATATGGAAAAATTCCACCGGTTTGTTTTGTCATATTTTTATGGGCTATAGACTTCAAATTTTGCTAAAAATTCATCATTGGTGAAAAATTTCCCTTTCCCTTAGAGAAACCTGATGAAACTTTAAGGAACACCCTACAAAAATGATGTAAAAATTCAACCGCTCGTTTTTGTCATATTTTCGTGGGATATAGCCTTTAAATTTGGCTAAAAATTTATCGTTAGACAAAATTAGCTCATTCTCTTAAGACAATTCGACAAAACTTCAGAGGCAACCCGATAATATCTTTCTAAGCGTGGCCGTAAACTTTTACGTAAAAATTCAACCGCTTGGTTTTTTTCAATTTTCATGGGTTATAGCCTTCAATTTTTGCTAGAAACTTATAGTTGGAGAAAATCTGCCCCTACCCTTAGAGAAATCCAACCAAACTTCAAGAAGAACCCTACAATCCCTTTCTAAGTATGGCCGTAAAAAATTACTAAAACTTCAACCACTCCTAAAACTTCAACTGCTCGGTTTTGTCATATATTCGTGGGCTAGCCTTCAAATTTGCTAAAAATTCATCGTTGGAGAAAATGTGCCCCTTCTCTTAGAGAAATCTGATTGAACTTTATGAACAATCCTACAATGCCATTTTAAGTGTGGCCATAAAAAATTACAAAAATATTTACCCACTCGGTTTCGTCATATTTTCGTGGGCTATAGCTTTTAAATTTGACTAAAAATTCATCGTTGGAGAAAATCTACCCCTTTCCTTGGAGTAATCTAACGAAACTTCAGGGACAACCCTACAATACCTTTCTAAGCTTGGCCATAAAAAATCACAGAAAAATTCAACTGCTCGGATTTGTCAAATTTTCGTGTGCTATAGCCTTTAAATTTTACTAAAATTTCATCATTGGTGAAAATCTACCACTTCTATTGGAAAATCTGATGCAACTTTAGTGACAATCCTACAATGCCTTTCTAAGCATGGCCGTAAAGAATCATGCAAAAATTCAACCGCTTAGTTTGGTCATATTTTTGTGGGCTATAACCCTCAAATTTGGCTAAAAATTTATCGTTGGTGAAAATCTATATATTCCCTTGGAGAAATCTGATAAAAGTTTAGGGACAACCCTACAATTGCTTTCTAGGCATGGCCATAAAAAATCATGCAAAAATGTAACCGCTCGGTTTGATCATATATTTGTGTTCTATAGCCTTCAAATTTCTAAAAAATCATCGTTGGAGAAATCTTTCCTTTCACTTAGAGGAATCCAGTTGAACTTCAAGGATAATCCTACAACCAAGTTCTAAGCATGGCCATAAAAGTTACACAAAATATAACCTCTCAATTTTGTCATATTTTTATGGGCTATAGCGTTCAAATTTGTCTAAATATTCATCGTTTGTGAAAATCTACCTTTCCCTTGAAAAATCTGATGAAACTTGAAGGAAAACCCTACAATTCCTTACTAAGTATGGTTGTAAAAAATCATGAAAAAATTCAACCGCTCAGTTTGGTCATATTTTCATAGGATATAGCCTTTAAATTTGGCTAAAAATTTATCGTTGGACAATATCAGCTCCTTCTCTTAGGATAATTTGACAAAACTTCAGGGACAACCCTACAATACCTTTCTAAGCGTAGTTGTCAACTTTTACGTAAAAATTCAACCGCTTGATTTTATACAATTGTTGTGGGCGTCTTTAATTTTTGCTTGAAATTTATCATTTGAGAAAATCTGCCCCTGTGCTTAGAGAAATCTAACCAAACTTTAAGGAGAACCCTACAATCCCCTTCTAAGCATGGCCGTAAAAAAAAATACTAAAACTTCAACCACTCTGAAAACTTCAACCGCTAGATTTTGTCATATTTTCGTGGGCTATAGCTTTTAAATTTGGCTAAAAATTCATCGTTGGAGAGAATCTACCCCTTCCCTTGGAGTAATCTGACGAAACTTTAGGGACAACCCTACAATGCATGTAACATCCCAAAATTTTATAATAGAGGATTAATTAAGGAAAATAAATATTTACAAGTTGAATATGAATTATTTAATGTCCCAATATATTGAAAATAATTAAATTAAGATTTTTGGGGACTGTTGGTGGTTTATGGAGACCGGTTAAGCTGGAAATAAGCCCGGTTAAGATATAGGTGTCGGACCAAGTATCTCAGAATGAGATGATATTGGTTAGGGCTATTGAGAATAATATTGGGAATCCGAACATATATTCAGAATAATTTTTAAATGAAGTATTGAGCCCGAACGAAGAGCCTGTTGGCCATAAAACGATGAAATTTTAATGAAAAGGAACAAAAATAAAACCAAAACCCAATCTCTCCTCTAAAAACTCACGTTGGCTTCTTTTCCCCTTGGAAAAACCATGGTTCTTCTTCTTTCTCTCTACTTCCTCTTCACTTCTTCTCATCTTCTCCTCCTCCCAAACAACCTAAGCTAAGGTGGTGCCATCTCTATCTCCTCTATTTTCGTTGAAAAAGCTTGGAAGCTTAGAGTTCTTCCCCTCTTCATCCTCTCATTTTTATGTATCTTTCCCACCTTCTTGAACCCACTTTGTTGTTGGGTGTGAGGTATGTAGATTCATCATTTCACTTGGGTTTTTCCTATGTATAAGTGCTAATATGTGTTGGGAGAGTAATGTGTATGGAGAGTAGTTGATGAGAGCATTTAATGCTTATGCCCTAGAATGGGTTACCATAAATATGAGTATTTATGGGGGGATAATGGTGGTTGGTGCATTAATGTTATGGGAAATGAAGATTTATGATGCATTAATGAGAGTTGTTAGGGTTTGAGAAAACCCTAACTTTGAGAATTGGGGAAAAATGGTTAATGTTGATTTAAGAACGTGTTTTATAAAGAAATATATGACATTGAGAAATATGAATGTTAGTAGATGGAGTTTTGTAAAGCTTGGGGCTAGGATTGTCTTGTAACCTTGAACTTAATGATGGTGGTTTAATGGGAAGGAATTCCCGAAGCCTAATAAAGGATAAAAATGGTATCTACAACATGTCTAGTACATGTTGTGAAATTATAGATATGAATATGACTAAAAAGAATTAAATTGATGACTTGAGTAGTTGATTGATTGAGGTTTTACATAAATATTGATGTAGGGCCTATTCCGAACGATGAGGAGGGAGCGTCTTATCAATTAGAATTCTTCTCTTAAGGTAGGAGAGGAGTCTTATGTTCTAAATGCATGAATTTGAATGTTATTTGATTGTGGTATGTATTGTCATGCATGTTAGCCTTGCTTGAATATTGTGAAAAATAATGATGTGGTGTATGATGTAGATGATATGTTTGGAAACATGCTTTGTATGCATTTAGAAGAAATTTTGATGTGTGGTATGGTGGCATGAATTGTTTGATGAATGTGTGGTTAGATAAATATATGTCCACCGAGAAAGCATAACGAATGCTAATGATTTTGATGGAGAATAAATTGTATTCTTGTATGGTATTAAAGTTGAATGATGTAATTGATAACTATTGAGGACGCCACACAAAGATTCAAATTAATAAGAATAACCAACGAGATTGAATCCACTAAAAGCCTTATGGTGATGTTGGTGACAATGATGATGTATGTTGAGTGGCATATATAGGATGCATAGAGTGAGAAATGCATATGATCTGCATTTACATCCATGGCATACTGCATAGCCGCCATTGTTGGAACATTAGGGGAGTTCCCTCAACCGACCCAATGGGAGGGTGGCTCAGTGCACGAGCAAGTTGTATTTTCCCCTGTGACTTGGTGTGAAGTCACGAAGCCGCCCATGTATTTCTTCGGGGAGCTACATATGGCCGACCCTTGTGGGGGGTGGCTCTTTACGAGCAGGTAACCCCGGTGGTCCTTGAGATCACAGCCGCCACGATTTAATATCTGGCCGGCCCGCAACACCATATGTTGATATGTTGTGTGCCGCGGTCATGGTGAAAATGACCAGGTGTTGCAAGATGGGAGATGCGGTTTGGTACCAGTAAAACGATAGGTGATTACATACAATTTAATGAATAAATGTACACATTTTACTACTACAGTAGGGGTATGGTTAGATGACCATGCTTGAATCCCACATTCGGTGTTGTAATCCCACAGTCAGATCTGCAATTATTGAAATATTCCTTTGTGCATATGCATTAGCTTAAGAGAATTTACATATAGCAAGGAGGTATGCCAAAGCTGATGAGATATGAGGATGGATGTGATGAAGATGTAAAAAAAATATTTTAAGACAACATAAAAGATATGAATACTAAAGGATGGTTGTGTGATAGTTTAATTGTTGAGGGATGTGATTATGTATGTGCTTGTGTACTTTGTTTGGAATTGTGATGCTATTCGTGATAAATGCATGATGGAATTGTGATGGTATATGGCATGGTGAATGTTATGAATGCGCAAAGTATACATGTTTAGATGCATATATACATAATCACATGGTATTCATATTCATACCTTTGGAATGTGGACTCACTCTCCCATGTTGTCTATTTTTAGAATTTTGATGCAGGGTACTCATGGGAAGGGGTTGACATTTTGAAGTATACTTTGCTTGAGGAGGTAAATAATGGTGTAGGAAGTGCCTTGGCCGGCAAGGTTTAGATTTTGTATAGCATGTTTTATATATGGATGTTATTTCGATATTTAGAATGGTGGTAGATGATTTTGGTGGTCATAGAGGAAAATTGGATCTTGGTGTATGACCAATTTTCATTTATGACCCAAGGATATAATTGATGAATGATGATGCCTGTTGATGATTAATTTTAGGAATAAATGAACATCTACGTGAAAATTTATGTTTTGGTGATCACCTACAATGGTGTTTGATTTATTATCATTTCATGAATTAGAATGGACTCTAATGGATAATGATGAATGAGGCAAGTTATAAATGTGTCATATAAGGTGTAAACCATGTTGAATTTAAATGAATTGTAGTAGGATGAGTTTTGGCATGGTGTGTTGCATGTAAAGTGTACAATTTCACGTTTTCTGCATAAACTCTGCAGAACTTGCTCAAGCGAGTGAGAATCTCGCTCGAGTGAGATTGTTATGAATCAGAGTTTTGGCCTCTGGCCTGATTTCACCCAAGCGGGTGTCTATTTCGCCTAAGCGAGATTGTCATGGAATCAGAGGTTAGCCTCTGGACTATTTTTGTTCAGGCAGAACGGCGGTCGCTCAAGCGAGGAGGAAGGGAATTTGATACTGGACGATTTTCACCAAGGCGAGAGATGCCTCGCCCAAGCGAAAATCGGCCAGAGAGTTACCAATGTTGCTGGAGAAATCTCGCTCAAGCAAGACTTGCCTCGCTCAAGCAAGATTGGTACCTGATGCATACCTCTTCCCTTCGCTCAAGCGTCTCGCTGGCCCGCTCAAGGATTCCCTTCGCATCTCGCTCAAGCGAGACAGAGCTCACTCAAGCGAGAGGAGCCCCTGATGCAAAATATCTCTCTTCGCTCAGTCTCAGCTCGCTTTGCCCAAGCATGACTATGTTGGCTCGCTCAAGCGAATGGGATTCTTGCTTGAGCGAGGGGCACACTGATGCACATAATTGCTTGCTTCAAATAAATTTTCGATTCCTATGCATTAATTCTTCATTAAGCATTACCTTAAGGGTATTATTGATATATTATGAATCATGAAACCTTATAACCCTCTCCTCTTAAATTCACCCATACATCAATCACATTAAATTAACTCTTCCGCTGGCTCTAACTGGAAATTTACTAAGGAACCATATTTTAAACTCACCCTTTCATATCTCCACATATGGTAGTGCCTTTTATAGATCCAGGTGTAGTATTAAAAAGCTTCACCACTTACTCTCTTTTTACTGAATTATGATTTATAAAAATGTGAAAAATTTCCCCGTAATTCTGGGGGCGTCCCAATGCCTTTCTAAGCTTGGCCGTAAAAAATCATGGAAAAATTCAACTGCTCGGATTTGTCATATTTTTGTGCGCGCCTTTATATTTTGCTAAAAATTCATTGTTGGTGAAAATCTATCCCTTCCCTTAGAGAAATCTGATGAAACTTTAGTGACAATCCTATAATGCCTTTTTAAGCATGGCCGTAAATAATCATGCAAAAATCCAACCGCTTGGTTTGGTCATATTTTCGTGGGCTATATAGCCTTCAAATTTGGCTAAAAATTTATCATTGGTGAAAATCTACACCTTCCCTTGGAGAAATTTGATGAAACTTCAGGGACAACCCTACAATGCCTTTATATGCATGACCGTAAAAAATCATGTAAAAATTCAACCACTCGGTTTGGTCATATTTTCATGTGCTAGCCTTCAAATTTTCCAAAAATTCATCATTGGAAAAATTCGTCCTTTGTCTTAGAGGAATCCGGTTGAACATCAAGGACAATCCTACAACGTAGTTCTAAGTGTAGCCATAAAAAGTTACACAGAAATTCAACCGCTTAGTTTTGTCATATTTTTGTGGGCTATAGACGTCAAATTTGGCTCTAAATTCATCGTTGGTGAAAATCTACCTTATCCCTTAAAAAATCTGATGAAAATTTAGGGAAACCCCTACAATCCTTTTCTAAGCATGGCCTTAAGAAATCAAGTGAAAATTCAACCGCTCGGTTTGGTCATATTTTTGTGGGCCTTTAAATTTTTGTTGGAAACTCATCCTTGGTGAAAATTAGCCCCTTCCCTTGGAGAAATTTGATGAAACTTCATGGACAACCCTATAATACCTTTCTAAGCATGACCGTAAAAAAAAATGAAAAAATCAAATCGCTCAGCTTTATCATATTTTTGTGGGTTATAACCTTTAAATTTGGCTAAAAATTCATCGTATGTGAAAATCTGCCCCTTCCTTTGGAAAAATTTGATAAAACTTCAAAGACAACCCCACAATGCCTTTCTAAGCGTGGCCGTAAAAAAATTATGCAAAAATTCAATTGCTCAGTTTTTTTATATTTTGTGGGCATAGCCTTCAAATTTGGCTTAAAGTTCATCGTTGATGAAAATCTGTCCCTTCTCTTAGAGAAATCTGATGAAACTTCAGTGATAATCTTACAATGCCTTTCTAAGCATGGTCGTAAAAAATTATGCAAAAATTCGACCACTCAATTTTGTCATGTTTTCGTGGGCTATATAGCCTTCAAATTTCGCTAAAAATTCATCGTTTGTCAAAATCTACCCCTTCCCTTGGAGAAATATGATGAAACTTCAGGGAAAACCCTACAATGCCTTTCGAAGCTTGTCTGTAAAAAATCATGCAAAAATTCAACCAGTCATTTTGTTACTTTCATGGGCCTTCAAATTTGACTAAAAATTAATCCTTGGATAAAATTTGCGCTTCTCTTAAAGAAATCGGACGAAACTTTAGGAACAACCCTACAACGCATTTCCAAGCTTGACTGTAAAAAATCATGGAAAAATTCAACCGCTCAGTTTGGTCATATTCTCGTGTGCTAGCCTTTAATTTCGCTAAAAATTCATCGTTGGAGAAAATATTCTTCTTCCCTTAGAGATATCTGACGAAACTTCATGGAACACCTTACAATGCCTTTCTATGCTTGGCCGTAAAAATTATATAAAAACTCAACCGCTCGATTTGGTCATTTTCTCTTGGGCTATAGCCTTCAAATTTCGCTCAAAATTCATCGTATGAGCAAATATTCCTCTTCCCTTGGAAAAAATTGACGAAACTTAAGGGAACACCTTTCAAAGCCCTTCAATGCTTGGTCGTAAAAAATTATGCAAAAATTTAACCGCTCAGTTTTGTCATGTTTTCGTGGGCTATAGCATCCAAAATTGGCTAAAAATTCATCGTTGTTGAAAATCTGCTCCTTCTCTAGGAGAAATCTAATGAAACTTCAGGAAAAATCCTACAATGCCTTTCTAAGCATGACCGTCTAAAATTACGCAAAAATTCAACCACTTGGTTTTTCAATGTTTTTGTGTGCTACCTTCAAATTTGGCTAAAAATTCATCGTTGGTAATAATCTACACCTTCCCTTAGAGAAATCGGATGAAAATTCAAGGACAACCCTACAACACCTTTCTAAGCATGGCCGTAAAAAATTATATAAAAATTCAACTCCTCAGATTTATCATATTTTCATGGGTTATAGCCTTCAAATTTGGCTAAAAATTTATCGTTAAAGAAAATTTATGACTTCCCTTGGAGAAATCTACTGAAACTTTAGGGACAACCCTACAATGCCTTTCTAAGTATGGCCGTTGAAAATATTGCAAAAATTTAACCGCTCGGTTTGGTCATATGTTCATTGGGTATACCCTTCAAATTTGATAACAATTTATCGTTGGAGAAAATCTGCACCTTCTCTTAGAGAAATCCAATGAAACTTTAGGGAGCCCCCTACAACGCCTTTATAAGAATGGCCGTAAAAAATTACTCAAAAATTTAACCGCTCAGTTTTGTCATATTTTCGTGGGCTATAGCCTTCTAATTTGGCTAAAAATTCATCGTTGGTGAAAATCTACCCTTTCCCTTGGAGAAATTTGATGAAACTTCAGGGATAACCCTACAATGCCTTTCTAAGCGTGGCCGTAAGAATGTATGCAAAAATTTAACCGCTCAGTTTTGTCATATTTTCGTGGGCTATAGCTTTCAAATTTGGTTAGAAACTCATTGTTGGTGAAAAGCTACCCTTTCTCTCTGAGAAATCTGATGAAACTTAAGGGACCACCCTACAATGCCTTTCTAAACTTGGTCATAAAAAATCTTGCAAAAATTTAACTACCTGGTTTGGTCATATTTTCATGGGCGATACCCCCTAAATTTTCTAAAAATTCATCATTGGAAAAAATCTACCCTTTCTCTTAGAATAATCCAATGAAACTTTAGGGACAACCCTACACTGTCTTTCAAAGCGTGGCCATAAAAAATTATACAAAAATTCAACCACTCGGTTTTGTCAGATTTTCGTGGGCTATATAACCTTTAAATTTGGCTAGAAATTCAACGTTGGACAAAATCTGTCATTTCTCTTAGAGAAATTTGATGAAACATCAGGGACAACCCTACAATACATTTCTAAGCTTGGCCATAAAAAATAATAAAAAAATTCAATCGCTCCGTTTTGTCATATTTTCGTGGGCATAGACTTCAAATTTGGCTAATAATTCATCATTGGTGAAAATCCGCCCCTTATGTTAGAGAAATCTGACGAAACTTCAGGGACAACCCTACACTGCCTTTTGAAGCGTGGTGGTAAAAATTATGCAAAAATTCAACTGCTTGGTTTTGTCATATTTTCGTGGGCTATAACTGTTAAATTTGGCTAAAAATTAAATGTTGGACAAAATCTGCCTTTTCTCTAAGAGATATCCGACGAAACTTCCGAGACAACCCTACAATACATTTTTAAGCTTGGAAATAAAAAAATCAGGGAAAAATTCCACCGGTTGGTTTTGTCATATTTTCATGGGCTATAGACTTCAAATTAGGCTAAAAATTCATCGTTGGTGAAAAATTTCCCCTTCCCTTAGAGAAATCTGATGAAACTTTAAGGAACACCCTACAAAAATTATATAAAAATTCAACCGCTCGATTTTGTCATATTTTCATGGGCTAGTCAAATTTGGCTTAAAATTCATCGTTAGAGAAAATATGTCTATTCCCTTGTAGATATCTAATAAAACTTTAGGGACAATCCTACAATGCCTTCCTAAGCATGGCCGTAAAAAATAATGTGAAATTTCAACTGTTTAGTTTTAGCCTTGAAATCTTACTACAAATTCATTGGTGGAAAAAATCTACCCATTCCTTTGAAGAAATCTAATGAAACTTCAGGGACAACCTCATAATGCCTTTCTAAGCATTGCCGCAAAAAAGCATGCAAAAATTCAATGGCTCGATTTTATCATATTTTCGTGGGTCACTTTTAAATTTGGCTAAAAATTCATCGTTGGATAAAATCTGCCATTTTGCTTGGAGAAATACGATAATTTTAGGGAAAACCTTACAAAACATTTCTAAGTATGGCCGCAAAAAAATCATGGAAAACTTCAACTGCTCGATTTATTATATTTTCGTAGGCATTAGCCTTTTAATTTGGCTAAAAGCTCATCGTTGAAGAAAATCTGCTCCTTCCCTTTGTGAAATCTGATGAAACTTCTGGGACAACCTTACCATGCATTTCTAAGAATGGCCATAAAAAATCATGCAAAAATTCAACTGCTCGATTTTCTTATACTTCCGTGGGAGTTAGCCTTCAAATTTGTCTAAAAATTCATTGTTGGAGAAAATTTGCTCCTTCCCTTGGAGAAATCTGATGAAATGTCAGGGACAACCATACAATGCCTTTCTAAGAATGATCACAAAAAAGCATGGAAAAATTAAACCGCTTAATTTGCTAAATATTAATCGTTGGAGGCCTCTTCGCTAGGAGAATTATGATGAAATTTCAAGGATAACCTTACAAAGTCTTTCTAAGCATGGCCACAAAAAATCATGCAAAAATTCAACTACTTGATTTTTCATATTTTCATGGGCATTAGCCTTCAAATGTGGCTAAAAGTTTATCGTTGGAGAAAATCTGGCCATTCCCATGGAGATATCTGATGAAACTTTAAGGATAACCCTACAATGCCTTTCTAAGCATGGCCATAAAAAATGATGTGAAATTTCAACTTTTTGGTTTTGTGATATTTTCATGCATATTAGCCTTAATATTTTGCTAAAAATTTATTGTTGGAGAAAATCTCCTTATTCCTTTGGAGAAATCTAATGAAATTTCAGGGACAACCTTACAATGCCTTTCTAAGCATGACCGTAAAAAAACATGCAAACACTAGTGGATTTTGGGCTTTTTACCATGGTTAAAATTGATTTTTAACCACGGTTCTACAACCGTGGTTATTCCCACCGTGGTTATAGATGTGGACTTTTAACCACGGTTGTGACCCGTGGTAAAAAACAATATATAACCACGGTTCCAAAGACCTGTGATTAAAGATGGGAGATTTTTAACGACGGTTATTGAAGAACCGTGGTCATAAGTTGGATTTTTAACCACGGTTACTAAAGAATCGTGGTCATAAGTTGAATTTTTAACCACGGTTGTTGAAGAACCGTGGTCATAAGTGTCACTTTTAACAACGGTTATGGTCACAACCGTGGTTAAAAGTTTAATTTTTCTTTTAAATTACAGGATTTCTTTTATTCATGACCCAAACCTACAAGCAGAGAACCAGACAGCCCAATATTCATAAGAGATGAAAAATAATAAATTTCAATAAAATATAAACAACATGGTACACAATATGATAATCCTAAAGCTACACTAATAAAAATAAATCCTATAAACTAAAACAACAAAGACATTAATAAACAACAAAGACATTACTTGAGTCTATCCTTTACATGAAGAAAGCTGGTGGCCCAATGGTTTTTGATTTCGCTAACATATTTTTCTGGGAATTTTGAGGAGTCTTGAAAGTGCTGCAAAGAAGAGACATTGATAAGTAGTGACCATCAAATTGTTAAGTAGTATGTGAAAACCAAATTAGAATTGTAGGCAGTGAAAACTTATAGTTGTCCATCCATCTACTATACCGGATTGGACAATGGTCAACATAGTCTTCATGACGAAATACCTGCACTCAAATGTGCCATCCTGCCTATAAGACTACAAGGTAGCATACATTTAATTCACAATTGGTTACTTTGTTGTTACTAATTAAGGTAACTTTAAAGTACTTACTTTTGGGAAAACCCACTGTAGTTTTTTCCTCATCACCCTGCTGCCTTGTAGCCGACAATATCCAGTTACAGCCCTGCGAGAGAATAAAACACCTTTTCAGTTAATAGAATAACTCAATAAAATGTGTAAAATTGTATAATTTTTTTAAGCAACTTACGCATCGATTATTTTCTGGTAGTCAACACCAGGACTCCCATGCAAGAAACAGAAGCATGCTGCAATGCCATCCTTCGGGCAAATGACCAACAATTACCAGTGAAGGCTACAAGGAACGTTGATTAGTACGCAATCCATGATTAAATTAACAACAGTAACTAAATATTTACTAGACTCTTACTCTCTATGATATGGCGCAAGGTACACAGTCTTGTTCGAGGCATGCATCCAATTTTGGATGTATGCCTGAATCTCCTCCTTGGTGTTCCCACGAATTTGTATTAGAGAGGGCTCTAGGAAACCATAAGTGTCATGGACACCCCTCTCTACACAAAGTCTATGTAGAAACCTAAGAAAATTTACACACTTTTAGTTAGTGACTAACATTTTAATTGACATAATTATTGAACGAAAAACACTATACTTACAGCTCCCAACATTGAATCACAGATATGTTCAACATCGTCTTCCCCATCAGGATCTCACATAAGTCAGGCCGCGCAACGTACACTGGTAATGGACTTTGGCGGCCAAAAACAGATTCTTCCCATGGCACCGGGACTGTATCCTTGTGTAGCTGAGCCGATACAGCCCATAACTGTTCGATGGGATCAGGGGGGACTGTGGTATCTTTGATGGGCCACCATCCTACTAAACACAGTTAAAAATTTAGAAAAAATTGTTGATTATTCAAAATATAACTTAATATGTACGTGGGGATAGTGTAAGGAGCATACCTGGGGACCAACATATGACAAAAGTTTGGTCGACCATATAAGGAAGTGACCTACAGCCTGGCCGACCAGTCGTACCTCAGAAGTAGCAATAGGCACAACTGCGTCCGCCTCGAGGACCTGTACAACCGAGACCCTTGACACGCCATCAGGCATTGGCTGATGGTGAACCAAATGGCCCAGGTTATACACTGAACCAACAGCCACTGGCTCCTCCACTCCATCAACAAAGAGGTCACACTGACGGCAGTCTCCAAGATGTACATCGTCGTCATCACCGTCAGGTGCAGCACATGACCCCTTTGTACTGACTCGCCTAACCTGTATATTTACACAACATTTTGAAGTTAGTCAAGAAATAATTATACCACAAATTACATGTAATGTAATTAAATCATGGGCAATCCAACTTGTGGGGAGACCACCAGTGGTGTAGGCTGATGTTGTTGACTGAATGAGGCCATCATCTTACTCTAAAACTGTCTCATCTCCTCTTGTAGCAGCCTCTGCATCTCCTCCTTAGCCTCTGCCTTCACTGCAGCTACCTTCTCCTTAAAGCTCTTCTCCAAATCAGAGATGGATTGGGAGGTGGCGGCAGGGGGACCGAAATAGGTTTTGAGACCTGGAAAGAAAGAATGATTACAAACAAAAATGTTTTGATAAATAACTTAACTAGCTGGATGTGTAATGTTACCATGTCCATGACCAGCTGCACGGACTCGTCCAGGGTGCTCCGGTTGGCCGATGGCAGTGGTCAGGATATCATCCCTTCCATGAGCCACGAAAGATCCTTGGGTCGACTGCTCCACCAAGGAATCCTGCAATCAAAACCCAATGATCAATGGAGTTTGTTTAGTAATAGACAGAAATGTCATAAATAATTTTAAGAAGCATTGCACTTACAATTCGTTGGGCAACCTCCTCAGCGTGTGATGACGTGTAGTCACCATTCTTCCTCATCCTGGCCCGCTTCTATTTTTCATGGCATGCGGGTGGGGAAGGGGGATCCACAACACTGGTGTCAGGGTGGCTACACTGGCGCTGACTCCTGCAATCGGTAACCCCCACGTGACAACCTGTGAGGGTAGTCATTCTTCCCACGGATTTCCTGTGCTTTTAGACGTCGGGCCTGCAACACAAACAATTCAATTAATAACTTTAACCTTATATATGCTTGTATAAAAACATTCAATGTCAATTTCAACAACATCATAAGTAGAAGGTACTTACAATAAACTCGTCCGTCTGTCTAGATGCAACAAATGTGTCCCAAGTCTGTTGATCTATAAATGTGTAAGTCTCTCCAAGAAACTTGCCCTGCTTTTTCCCAAAGACATACCTAAAATTCAAAATACTTAAAGTAAGGAATTGACATGCATAAGACAGGACAAGTTTAAACACTTATTTTATAACATGCATACGTACGTGGAAGTCAGTGTGGTCTTGAATGACCTTCACTTCTCAGTCACCTCAGACATGATCTTCCTACGTAGTGTATCAACTGCAGGAATATCCCATGTATCCTACAATCAGCAAATTAAACATGGTTCATTGTATTATGCAGAACATATGGAAATACAAGTAAAATGACAAATGTGCAGTTCAAGTACTTACAAGAACATCAGACCAAATTGCATTCTTAACGACCTCCTCAACACTATCCCAATCAGGGATAATGATGGACACCTTCGACCGTGCCAACACACCTAAGTAACTCTGAAACTTGGCGGCGTTAGGTCCCAAAGTTTGCCCTGTGTAAATATCAATGTCAACATGGCTCCTCTGACCCTGATGGCGCCGAAGAGCAATATTGGTCATCCGAGTAACACCTCGTTTCCTTCTACTTGAGGAATCTGTGCCTTTGGAGTTAGATCTCGCATGTGGATCCTGGTCAGCCATAAGTATCTGTTTAAACAACCAAAAACATAATTAGTGAGTATAATAAACACATTTAGCAAACACGTTTAGTTAATAGATGTACCATGTTTACTTATTATTAATCAACAATAAACATATATAACCACAAACATACCCTATGTTTCCCACAAACCCTCCTGGTGGTCATAACGAGTCGCAACTATATCATCTATGAGATCTTCCACAACGTCGGTTGGTGTACGTGTTGTTAGACAAGGTATATCTAGGACATCAAGAGTTGGATCCCCAATGTTATGTCTACCTTGGACAACAACTGACCATTGTTGATCTGAAGGGTCAACAACGTAAAAAACTTGTTTTACTTGAGCTGCCATGATGAAAGGCTCCTCTTTATGACCGACCTTGTTTAAATCCACTAACGTAAATCCAAAATCATCTATTTTTACACCACTTTTACTATTAACCCATTTACATTTAAACACAGGAACTGTGAAACGACCATAATCAACTTCCCATATATCTTCAATGACACCAAAATAACATAACTCAGCCATGATAGGGTTTTTGTCCTTTGAAGTGGAAAAATGCATTGATTCGGCCATAACCATAACTCCACTGTTCTGCACCATACTCTTGTCATCTTGGGCCCTTGTATAGAATGAATAATTATTTATGTCATAGCCACAATAAGTGATTACATCAAAGTTGGGTCCTAGAGCGAGTCGATGCAATGTCTCAGAAGCAGATGTATCTTGGAGAAGGGTCATTTTGAACCACTGCGTGAATGTTTTGTTGTGTTCATTCAACACCCACTTTTCAGCCATTCTAGGGTTGTTTCTTTTGACTATGTCTTTGTGTGCAACTAAATACGAGAGCACAACGTCTGTGTTATTCAAAATATGAGGACTTCATCACGTGACATGCTTTTAATTCTCTTCCCAAGGGTACCTTTTCCATCCAATCGATTTTTATGACGAGTCTTCGGAATCCCAATGCTCTTAACCTATGACATATAATCTGTACAGAACTCAATTGCTTCCTCTACAATGTACCTTTCTACAATTGATGCTTCAGGGCGACGTTGGTTCTTCATATAGCCTTTCAATATCTTCATGTATCGCTCAACGGGATACATCCACCTCAAGAACACTGGCCCACACAAACGGACCTCTCTCACCAAATGGATGATTAAATGTACCATTATATCAAAGAATGAAGGTGGGAAATACATTTCCAACTGACACACTATAAGAAACCCTTCCTGTTCCAACGTTTCTAACTCCTCGTGGGCAATTACTTTGCCACATATGGCATTAAAAAACAAACACAGCCTTGTTATCATATCTTTAACATTTTGAGGGAGAATGTCACAAATGGGAATAGGTAGAAATTGTTGCATCAGTATATGACAATCATGTGACTTCAAACCAACTAACTTCAGATCCTTCAAGGAAACACAAGTGTTGATGTTAGAACCGTATCCAGATGGAACTTTGACACCACACAATGATTCACACAAACTTTGCTTCTCTTTTCTAGACAAGGTATGACATGCTGGAGGCAAATATGTTCGTTTGCCCTTTACTTATGGGTGCAACTCCTCACGTATACCCACCAACTCCAAGTCTAGACGCGAATTCAGGCCATCCTTCATTTTTCTAGGTATGTTTAATAGGGTTCCAACCAGACTATCATACACACTTTTCTCTACATGCATCACATCAATATAGTGTCCACGTCAAGATCTTTCTAATATGGCAAATCAAAAAATATTGACCTTTTCTTCCAGCTTTTTTTGTAGTTGACTGCTTCTCTAACTTACCAAGAACCACATTAACGTTATTGACCTTTTCTAATACTTCACGACCAGACAGTGGTGGGGGAGGCCCTTCAAACTCTTGCATACCATTGAATGACTTCTTTAACCTACGAAGTGGATGATTAGATGGAAGAAACCTACGATGTCAAAGATAAACATTTTCCTTCCATGACGTAATCGATCAGAACTAGTTCCCTCCTCACATATAGGACATGCTTTATGACCTTTGACGCTGTAGCCCGAGAGGTTACCGTACGCAGGAAAATCATTTATCGTGCAGAACAACATGACTTTAAATTTGAATGAATGTCCTGTAAACCCGTCAAACACATCAACCCCCTTTTCCCATAACATTTTTAGGTCTTCAACTAACGGAGTTAGGTATACATCGATGTCATTCCCTGGTTGTCGTGGACCAGAAATCATCATTGATAACATAACATATTTCCGCTTCATGCACAGCCATGGCGGGAAGTTATAAACAAACAACAAAACAGGCACGAACTGTGGTTTGTGCTCAGGTTCCCAAACGGGTTCATTCCGTCAGTGGGCAGTGCAAGCCTAACATTTCTTGGTTCATGAGCAAAATCCAGAAACATCGTATCCACTTTTTTCCACTGTAATCCATCTGCCGGATGCCTAAGTTGTCCATCAACAACCCTTTCATCAGCATGCCATCTTATAAGCTTTGCATCATCTACATTGGCAAACAGACGCTTTAGTCTCGGCACTATAGGGAGATACCACAACACCTTCGCAGGAGACCCTTTAGTGCAGACATCATTAGAATCAACCTATTTTTTCTTATATCGTGACACCCCACATCTAGGACATCAATGCAACATTTTATACTGACCACGGTATAATACACAATCATTTGGGCATGCATGTATTTTGTTATACTCCAATCCCATAGGACACAACACATTCTTAGCCTCATAGTTACGATTTGGCAAGGTGTTACCAATTGGGAGCATTTCTTTCAACAACTTAAGCAAGTCAGTGAAGCTTTTGTCTGTCCACCCATTTATCACCTTCAAATTAAACAATCGTAAAAATGCTGAGAACCTCGTGAAATTGGCGCAATTTGGATACAACGGCTTCTCAGAATCCTTACACAGACTCGCATATACATGAGCTTTCTTAAAACTTTCTACCCCCACGTCACGTATCATATCCTCAAGTCGGTCATCCATGTCGTCATCAACCTCATGCGCAAAGCTTTGGTCATTTGTTTGAAAACTGGTACTTGGCACCTCAACATGTTCACCATGCCATATCCATCGCGTATAAGTCTGAAGAAAACCATCACACAACAGATGTTCTCGTACCTCTTCCAATTCTAATAGACGCATGTTCAAGCATTTAACACAAGGACAAAAATACTTTCCATTCACCTCCTCAGCATTTCGTATCATAAATTCTATGAATGTTTCGACTCCACCCTCATACTGTGGACTCATACATGATGCAGCTATCCAACTTCGATCCATTCCCATTGTTCACAATACCATTAAATTTAACGATGCTATGAATCTCCCTTTCTTGACAAAGGTGGTGGTCCTACCCATTCAGGACGAACAATTTTCTATACTTCATAACTACATACAACTTAGGAGTTATTTTAAACTTTGATAGAATTTCAGCAGCATTTCGCATTGGTCTCTAAGTACACGAAATGAAAGTGGTGACATCAAATTCAACCACCGTTAAATATGCACCCAGAGAATAATACAAAATTTAACTAACCAAAACTTGATCAAATTTTAAAATTACTCCCAACTTGTATGTAGCAATGATGCATTAAAAATTGTTCATCCCAAACTGTTTAAATGGACAATTCAAGATACAACACAAACGATGAAATTAATTAATTTAATTACCATTTGTGTCGAATCTCAAATGGGAATACTGTGGTTCATTCATATACAATTTAAAAAAATCCCAAACTCATTTAAAAGGGACTAAATAAACTTATCAAAAACTAAAAATATAATAAATAAAAATTAACCTATAATATCACATTTTAAATTACTAAAATTAATAAATATACAATACAAAATAATAGCATTATCATTTTAAATTTTTCTAATCTATAACTAACAATATTCTAATTTCTCTATAATATCATATTTTTATAATCTGTAACTAATACTAATTACCAACATACAACTAACCAAATGTTAAGCCTAACATGCATCAACCAAACTATACTAACCAACATTGCATAACCATAAAAGGAAGGAAAATTTAAAATAACTATAATGCAACAGAGTTAAGGACTAAAATAATTAATAACATTTAAAATCAACGATCAAATTGACAAACTCCTAACATCAACATTGAAACCACAGATACTTATGACTTTTAAGTTAAATTTTCATAATTAGAAGAACTACTAATTACATGGTTACCTAAATCAATTCTTCAACCACTTTAATCATAAACATAGGCTCTGTCACAACGCTATTCCAACTTCTAACCATAAACTAAACATGCACAAAAAGTCCTTCATTCTACTCATCTTCTATATTGTTATTTTCATTTTATACTAAAAACTAAATGCAACCGTGTTATGCTAAATTCAAGTTTTCAAATTTTAAAAAATTAAACTCTCCAAAACTAATTTTAAGGCTATAAAAAAGAAAACATAGGGGGGAGTTGTGTACGTACCTCTTCGAAAGCTTTTGGAGGCCGGTCTTGGGAATAGCGTGCGGAATGGAGATGGAGGAAATGGAGAAAGGCTGGAGGAAGATGGAGGAAGGTCACTCTCGAGAATAGCTCATAGAACGAAGATGGAGGAGATGGAGGAATAATGTTGATGGTGGAACAACGAGGAGGAAATGTAGGAAGAATGTAGACGGTACAGGGAGGAGATTAAACCGAGATAAAGGAAATAGAGGAAATGAAGGAGATAGAGCAAAGAGGGAAACTCAAATGGCAAAATGATAAAGGGGGAAACTCAAATGGCGAAGTGAGAGACGGAAGGAGGGACTTTACCGAAACAGAGATGGCGAGAGGAAGGGAATAAGAGAAAAGAAGAGGGAAAGTCGAAACTTATTATAAAGAGTCACGTATACGACCACGGTTAATCTACAACCGTGGTCATAGGGCCCCATTAATCATGGTTTAACTAAACACCGTGGTGATAAATTGACCTTTTAATCACAGGTCCCATGCAACCGTCATCATAGAGCTTTACGCAGGTCCTATTACCATGGTTATCACCTAACCATGGTTGTACATCTTTCAAAAAATAATATATAAAAATTTTATGCTTCCTATGACCACAGTTCCCTTTAACCGAGATTAAAAAGTTAACTGATAATTTCAAAAATGCCACCGCCCACTTTTTGACCACGGTTATCTTATAACCGAGATTATATCCTGTCCTCGTAGGCACATTTTGCACTAGTGAAAAATTCAACCGCTCAATATTCACATATTTTCTTGCGTAATAGCCTTTGAATTTCGGTAAAAACTCATCGTTAGAGAAAATCTGCCCTTCGCTTGGGGAAATATGGTGAAATTTAAGGATTAACATAAAAAGCCTTTCTAAGCATGGCCGTAAAAACTCATGCAAAAATTCAACAGCTCAATTTTGTCATATATTTGTGGGCAATAGCCTTCAAATATGGCTAAAAACTCATCGTTGGAGAAAATCTGCTCCTTTCCTTAGAGAAATCTAAAGAAACTTAGGGACAACCTTACAATGCCTTTCTAATCATGCCCGTGAAAAATCATACAAAACTTCAACTGCTCAATTTTGACATATTTTTGTAGGTATTAGCCTTCAAATTTAAGTAAAAATTCATTGTTGGAGAAAATTGCTCCTTCCCTTAGAGAAATCTGATGAAACTTCAGGGACAACCTTACAATGTCTTTCTAAGCATGGCTGTAAAAAAGCATGCAAAAATTAAAACGCTTGATTTTCTCATATTTTATTGGAAATTAGCCTTCAAATTTGGCTAAAAAATTCATCGTTGGAAAAAATCTACGCCTTTGTTTGGGAAATATGGTGAAATCTCAGATACAACCTTACAAAGCCTTTCTAAGCATGCCGCAATAAATAATATGACAAAATTCAACCGCTCAATTTTGTTATATTTTCGTGCGTATTTGCCTTCAAATTTGGTGAAAAATCATCATTTAAAAAAATATACCTCTTTTTAGGGACAAATATGATGAAACTTCAGGGACAACATTACAAAGCCTTTCTAAGCTTGGCTGCAAAAAGACATGCAAAAATTCAACCGCTTGATTTTGTCATAAGTTCATGGGCATGAGCCTTTATTTTTTGTTAAAAATTCATTGTTGGAGAAAATCTCCCCTACCCTTGAGAAATCTGATAATACTTCAGGAAAAACCTTACAAGTAACAGGTAGCAAGTATCAGGTAACAAGTAGCAGGTATCAAGTAGCAGGTATCAAGTAGCAGGTAGAGGTTACAGGTAGCAGGTAGCAGGTAGTACGTTACAGGTAGCAGGTAGCAGGTAGCAGGTTGCAGGTAGCAGGTAGCAGGTAGCAGGTAGCAGGTAGCAGGTAGTAGGTTGTAGGTAGCAGGTTGCAGGTTACAGGTAGCGGGTAGCGGGTAGCAGGTTACAGGTAGCAGGTATCAGGTAGTAGGTAGCAGGTATCAAGTTGCAGGTAGCAGGTAACAGGTTGTAGGTTGCAGGTAGCAAGTAGCAGGTAGCAGGTAACAGGTAGTAGGTAACAGGTAGCAGGTGACACATAACAAGTAGCAAGTAGCAGGTAGTAGGTAACAGGTAGTAGGTAGCAGGTTGTAGGTAACAGTTAAAAGGTAGCAGGTTGCAGGTTACAGGTTATATATTATATGTATCAGGTTACAGGTAACAAGTTGCTGGTCACAGGTTACAAGTTGTAGGTACTAGTTGGTACCGTGTAATTTGTAATAGATATATGGATAATAAATCAACTTCATTGTTAAGGTAAGAAGTACTTTGATCCTTTACTAAACCCCAATCGAACTCAGAACCCCAAGTTTAAGAAAAATCTACCTCTTCCCTTGGAGAAAACTAATCAAACTTTTGGGACAACCTGACAATGCCCTTCTAAGAATGGCCGTAAAAAGGCATACATAAATTTAACTGCTTGATTTTCTCATATTTTAGTGGGTTCCTTTAAATATGCTTAAAATTCATCATTGGGGAAAATATGCTCCTTCCCTTGGAGAAATCTAATGAAAGTTTAGGGACAATCTTACATGTCATTCTAAGCATGACTGTAAAAAACCATGTAAAAATTCAACCATTCGGTTTTATCATATTTTCAAGAGCATTATACTTCAAATTTGGCTAAAAATTCATTGTTTAAGAAAATGTGCCCATTCCCTTTGAGAAATCTAATGAAACTTCAGGGAAGGCCTTAAAATCCTTTTCTAAGTATTGCTACAAAAAATAATGACAAAATTCAACCGCACAGTTTTGTCATATTTTCGTGCGCTTTAACCTTCAAAGTCGACTAAAAAATCACCGTTTAAAAAAATCTGCCCTTCCCTTGGAGAAATATGATGAAACGGAACACCTTACAATCCTTTTCTAAGCATGGCTGCAAAAGATCATGTAAAAATTTATCCGTAAGAAATTTGATAAAGCTTCAGGTAGAATCTTTAGGTAGCAGGCTGTAGGTAGCAGGTTGCAAGTTCCAAGTAGCAGGTAATAGGTAGCAGGTAATAGGTAACACGTAACAAGTAGCAGGTATCAGGCAGCAAGTAGTAGGTTACAAGTAGTAGGTTCATATGTTACAAGTTATAGGTAGCAGGTTGTATGTTACAGGTTATAGGTGGTACATTGTAATTTGTTATAGATATATGGATAATAGATCAACTTCATAGTTAAGGTAACAAGTACCTTGATCCTTTACCAAACCCCAATCGAACTCAAAACCCCGAGTTTAAGAAAGATCTATTTCTTCCCTTGGAGAAAACTAATCAAACTTTGGGGATAACCTTACAATGCCTTTCTAAGAATGGTCGAAAAAATCATGCAGAAATTTAACTTCTTGATTTTGTCATATTTTTCGTAGACATTAGCCTTTAAATTTAACTAAAAATTCATCGTTGGAGAATAATTATGAAACTTGAGGAATAATAAAATTGTGTGTTTCTAAGCATTACTGCAAAAAATGATCCAAAAATTCGAGCTCCGACTACCATTTTCAATTTCCTTGGAGAAAAGCAATAAAACTTTAAGGACAACCTTACAATAACTTACTGAGCATGACTACAAAAACTCATGTAAAAATTCAACCGTTCAGTTGTCATTTTTTTGTGCCATTAGCCTTTAAATTTGACTAAAAATTCATTGTTAGAGAAAAATTATGAAACTTTAGCAACAAGAAGATAACGTATTTCAAAGCATTTCTTAAAACCTGTACAAAAGTTCAAGCTCCAGGTACCAATTTCCATTTCCTGGAATTTTACACAAAATATCTTTGTTTTAAAAAATTCTACCCCTTCTGAGGGAGAAAACTAATTAAATTTTGGAGAACACCTTACAATGCCTTTCTAAGCATGAACCCAAAAAATTATCTAAGAATTTAACCGCTCGGTTTTGTCATATTTTTCATATGAAACTTTGGAAATAAGAAGGTAGCATGTTTCTATAGATTGTTGTAAAAAATGATCCAAATATTTAGGCTCTGGGTATCATTTTCCATTTTTAGGATTGTACACTGATATCTTTGTTTTATAAAAATCTACCCATTTCCTTGGAGAAATCTGATGAAACTTAAGGAACAACCTTACAATGGCTTTATAAGCATGGTCGTAAAAAATCATTTAGAAAAATAACTGCTTGGTTATGACATTTTAATGGGCTTTAGCCTTCAAATTTGGCTAAAAACTTATCGTTCGAGAAAATCTGCCCCTTCCCTGAAGGATTCTGATAAAACTTTAGGGACAACCTTATAATGCCTTTCTAAACATGGCCATAAAAAATCATGCAAAAATTGAACCGCTCGGTTTGATCACATCTTCATGGTCATTAGCCTTCAAATTTGGCTAAAAATTCATCATTAAAGAGAATCTACCCCTTCCCTTGGAAAAATATGATGAAACATAAGGGGCAACCCTACAATGCCTTTATAAGCATGGCCGTAAAAAATTAACCATTCGGTTTTGACATATTTTTGTGGGTAGCGTTCAATTTTGCTAAAAATAGATTTTTGTAGGAAATGTGCCCACCCCTTGGAGAAATATGATGAAACTTCAAGGGAAATCTTACAATGTCTTCCTAAGCATGGCCGTAAAAAGGCATACAAAAATTCCACCGCTCAGATTTATGAGCTATAGCCTTTAAATTTGGCTCAAAATTTATTGTTGATGAAAATATGTCCCTTCCCTTCGAGAAATCTGATGAAACTTCAGGGATAACCCTACAATGCCTTTCTAAGCATGACCGTAAAAAATCATGTAAAATTCAACCGCTCAGTTTTGTCATGTTTTTTGGGCTAGAGCCTTCAAATTTGACTAAAAATTCATCGTTGGTGAAAATTTACCCCTTCCTTTGGAGAAATACGATGAAACTTCCGGGACAACCCTACAATGCCTTTCAAAATGTGACCATAAACGATCATGTAAAAACTTAACCGCTCAGTTTTGCCATATTTTCATGGGTTATAACGTTTAAATTTGGCTAAACATTCAATGTTGGTGAAAATCTACCTCTTCCCTAGGAAAAATTTGATGAAACTTTAGGGAAAACCCTACAATGCCTTTCTATGCATGGCCGTAAAAAATCATGCAAAATTTCAACCACTCAATTTGGTCATATTTTCGTGTGCTAGCCTTCAAATTTTCTAAAAGTATGGCCGTAAAAAATTACTAAAACCTCAAATGCTTGGTTTTGTCATATTTTTGTGGGGCCTTTAAATTTACTAAAAATTCATCGTTGGAGAAAATCTACCCCTTCTCTTAGAGAAATCCGATTGAACTTCAAGAACAATCCTACAATGCCATTTTAAGTATGGCCATAAAAAATTACACAAATATTCAACCGTATGGTTTTGTTAGATTTTAGTGGGCTATAGCTTTCAAATTCGGCTAAAACTTCATCTTTATAGAAAACCCCTTCCCTTGGAGAAATCTAATGAAACTTCAGGGACAACCCTATAATGCCTTTCTAAGCTTGGCTGTAAAAAATCATGAAAAAATTCAACTGCTCGGTTGTCATATTTTTGTGCGCTATAACCTTTAAATTTAGCTAAAAATTCACCGTTGGTGAAAATATTCCCCTTCCCTTGGAGAAATCTGATGAAACTTCAGGGACAATCATACCATGCCTTTCTAAGCATGGCCGTAAAAAATACGCAAAAATTCAACCGTTCAGTTTGTTCATATTTTCATGGGCTAAAATTTATCGTTGGACAAAATCTGACCCTTCTCTTAGAGAAATCCGATGAAACTTCAGGGACTACCCTACAATGCATTTCTAAGTTTGGCTGTACAAAATTATGCAAAAATTCAACCACTCAGTTTTGTCATATTTTTATGGGCATAGCCTTTAAATTTGGCTAAAAGTTTATTATTTCTGAAAATCTGCCCCTTTCCTTAGGGAAATCTGATGAAATTTCAAGGACAACCCTACAATGCCTTTCTAAGCATGACCGTAAAAAATCATGTAAAATTCAAGCGCTCAGTTTGGTCATATTTTTGTATGCTATATAGCCTTCATTGTTGGAAAACTCTGTTCTTTCTCTTAGAGGAATCTAGTTGAACTTCAAGGACAATTCTACAACCCAGTTCTAAGTGTGACCATAAAAAGTTACACAAAAATTCAACCGCTGAGTGTTATCATATTTTTGTGGGCTATATAGCCTTCAAATTTGACTAAAAGTTCATCGTTGGTCAAAATTTACCCCTTCCCTTAGAGAAATATGATGAAACTTCAGGGAGAACCCTACAAGGCCTTTCAAAGTATGACCATACAAAATCATGTAAAAATTCAACCGTTCGGTTTTGTCATATTTTCGTAGGCTATAACGTTCAAATTTAGCTAAAAATTCAACGTTGGTGAAAATCTACCCCCTTCCCTTGGATAAATTTTATGAAACTTCAGGGACAACCTTACAATGCCTTTCTAAGTGTGGCCATAAAAAATTATGCAAAACTTTAACCGCCCGATTTTGTCATATTTTTGTCGACTATAACCTTCAAATTTAGCTAAAAATTCATTGTTGGTGATAATTTTCCCATTCCTTTGGAGAAATCCGATGAAATTCAAGGACAATCCTACAATGTCCTTCTAAGCATGGCTATAAAAAATCATGCAAAAATTTAACCATTCGGTTTGGTCATATTTTCGTGGGCTATAGCCTTCAAATTTGGCTAAAAATTCATCGTTGGACAAAATCTGCACCTTCTCTTAAAGAAATCTAACAAAACTTTAGCGACCACCCTACAATGCATTTCTAAGTTTGGCCGTAAAAAATCATGTAAAAATTCAACCGCTTGGTTTGGTCATATTTTCGTGTGCTAGCCTTCAAATTTTCTAAAAATTCATTGTTGGAAAAATTTGTCCTTTCTCTTAGAGGAATCTGGTCCAACTTCAAGGACAATCCTACAACGCAGTTTTAAGCGTAGCCATAAATAGTTACACAAAAATTCAACCACTTAATTTTGTCATATTTTTGTAGGCTATAGACGTCAAATTTGGCTTTAAATTCATCGTTAGTGAAAATATGCCTCTTCCTTCGAAAAATCTAATGAAACTTTAAGGAAAACCCTACATTGCCTTTCTAAGCATGGCCTTAAAAAACATGCAAAAATTCAACCACTTGGTTTGGTCATATTTTTATGGGCCTTCAAAGTTTGCTAGAAACTCATCCTTGGTGAAAATTTGCCCTTTTCCTTGGAGAAATTTAATGAAACTTCAGGGACAACCCTACAATGCCTTTCTAAGCATGGCCGTAAAAAATAATGCAAAAATTAAACCTCTCAGCTTTGTCATATTTTTGTGGGCCATAGCCTTCAAATTTGGCTAAAAATTCAACGTTGGTGAAAATTTGTCCCTTCCCTCGAAGAAATTTGATGAAACGTCAGGGATAACCCTACAATGCCTTTCTAAGCCTGACCATAAAAAATTATACAAAACTTCAACTACTCAGTTTTTGTCATATTTTCATGGGCTACCTTCTAATTTGGCAAAAATTCATCGTATGTGAAAATCTGCCCCTTCCTTTGGAGAAATCAGATTAAACTTTAAAGAAAACCCTATAATTTTTTTCTAAGTGTGGCCGTAAAAATTTATGCAAAAATTCAACTGCTCGGTTTTGACATATTTTTATGGGCTACAACCTTCAAATTTGGCTAAAAATTCATCGTTGGGGGAAATCTGTCCCTTCCCATAGAGAAATCTAATGAAACTTCAGGGATAATCCTATAATGCCTTTCTAAGCCTGGCCGTAAAAAATTATGCAAAAATTCAACCACTCGGTTTTGGTATATTTTCGTGGGCCTTCAAATTTCACTAAAAATTCATCGTTGGTCAAAATCTACCCCTTTCCTTGGAGAAATATGATGAAACTTTAGGGAAAATCCTACAATGCCTTTCGAAGCTTGTCTGTAAAAAATATGCAAAAATTCAACCAGACGGTTTAGTCATACCTTTGTGGGACTTCCAATTTGAGTAAAAATTAATGCTTACACAAAATCTGCCCCTTCTCTTAGACAAATCTGACAAAACTTTAGGGATAACCCTACATTGCATTTCCAAGCTTGACCGTAAAAGAATCATACAAAAATTCAACCACTTGATTTTGTCATATATTTGTGGGCTAATGCCTTCAAATTTCGCTAAAAATTCATCATTGGTCAAAATCTACCCTTTCTCTTAGAAAAATATGGTGAAACTTCCGGGAAAAACCTACAATGCCTTTTGAAGAGTGTCTGTAAAAAATCATGTAAAAATTCAACCGGTCGGTTTGGTCATACTTTTGTAGGCCTTCAAATTTAACTAAAAATTAATCCTTGGACAAAATCTTCCCCTTCTGTTAGAGAAATCTGACGAAATTTCAGGGACAACCCTACAATGCATTTCCAAACTTGACCGTAAAAAATCATGGAAAAATTTAACTGCTCAGTTTTTTTATATTTTCGTTTGCTAAAGCATTCAAATTTGGCTAAAAATTCAAACGCTCGGTATTGTCATATTTTATAGGCATAGCCATCAATTTTGGCTTAAAATTCATCGTTGGACAAAATATGCCCCTTCCCTTGGATAAATCTGACCAAACTTCAGGGACAACCCTACAATGCCTTTCTAAGCATGGCCTTAAAGAATGATGCAAAATTCATCCGCTCGGTTTGTCATATTTTCATGTGCTATAGCCTTTATATTTGGCTAAAAATTTATCGTTCATGAAAATATGGCCCTTCCCTTGGAGAAATCTAATGAAACTTCAGGAAGACCCTTACATTGCCTTTCTAAGCGTTGCGGTAAAAAATAATTTAAAATTCAACCGCTCGGTTTTTTCATATTTTCGTGGGTATAGCCTTTAAATTTGGCTAAAAATTCATTGTTAAAGAAAATCTGCCGCTTCCCTAGGAAATGGCTGATGAAACTTCAGTGACAACCCAACAATGCTTTTCAAAGCGTGGCCATTAAAAATTATGCAAAAATTCATCCGCTCAATTTTGTCATATTTTCGTGGTTTAGGGTTTAGGCTAATGCCTTCAAATTTGGCTAAAAATTCATTGTTCGAGAAAATTGCCCATTCCTTAGGGAAATTTGATGAAACTTCAAGAAGAACCCTACAACACCTTTGTAAGCATGGCCATAAAAAATCATGTAAATATTCAATCACTCGGTTTTTTCATATTTTCGTAGGCATTAGCCTTCAAATTTGGCTAAAAATTCATTATCAGAGAAAATCTACGCCTTCTCTATTAGAAATCTGGTGAGACTATAGGGACAACACTACAATGCCTTTCTATGCATGGCTGCACAAAATTATGCAAAAATTCAACCGCTTAGCTTTGTCATGTTTTCGTGGGCTATAGCATCCAAAATTAGCTAAAAATTCATCGTTGAAAATATGTCCCTTCTCTAGGAGAAATATAATGAAACTTCAGGGACAACCCTACAATGCCTTTCTAAGCATGACCGTCTAAAATTATGTAAAAATTCAACCACTTGATTTTGTCATGTTTTCGTGTGCTGCCTTCAAATTTGGCTAAAAATTCATCGTTGGTAAAAATCTACACCTTCCCTTACAGAAATCGATGAAACTTCAAGGACAACCATACAATGCCTTTCATGTGCTATAGCCTTCAATTTTGGCTTAAAATTCTTCGTTGGACAAAATCTGCCTCTTCCCTTGGAGAAACTCAACCAAACTTCAGGGACAACCCTACAATGCCTTTCTAAGCATGGCTGTAAAAAATAACGTAAAAATCAACTGCTCGGTTTTGTCATATTTTCGTGGGCTAGCCTTCAAATTTTGCTAAAAATTCATCGTTGGCGAAAATCTACCCCTTCCTTTGGAGAAATCTGATGAAACTTCAGGGACAACCCTTTAATGTCTTTCTAAGCGTGGCCGTAAAAAATTATACAAAAATTTAACCCCTCGATTTTATCAAATTTTCGTAGGCAAATAGCCTTCGATTTTGGAGAAAAATTCATCGTTAGAGAAACTCTACCCCTTCACTTGGAGAAATTTGACTAACCTTTAGGGACAACCCGACAATGCCTTTCTAAGCATGGTCATAAAAAATCATGCAAAAATTGAGTTACTTAGTTTTGTCATATTTTCGTGGGCTATCTTCAAGTTTGGCTAAAAATTCATCTTTGGACAAAATTTGCCTATTCTCTTAGAGAAATCTGACAAAACTTCTGGGACAACTCTACAATGCCTTTCAAATAATAGCCATAAAAAATTACATAAAAATTCTACCGCTTGGTTCTGTCATATTTTATGGGGAATTTGGCTAAAAATTCATCGTTGGAGAAATTTTGCCCCTTCCCTTAGAGAAATCCGATGAAACTTCAGGGACAACCCTGTAATGCCTTTTTAAGCGTGACCGTAAAAATTAAAGCAAAAATTCAACAACTGGGTTTTGTTATATTTTCTTGGGCTATAACCTTCGAATTTGGCTAAAAAGTCATCGTTGGAAAAAAAGCTACCCCTTGCCTTGGAGAAGCTCGATGAAACTTCAGGGAAAACCTAACAATGCCTTTTTAAGCATGGCCATAAAAGTCATAAAAAAATTTAACTGCTCGGTTTTGTCATATTTTCATGGGCTATAGCCTTCAAATTTAGCTAAAAATTCATCATAGGATAAAATCTACCCCATCTCTTTGAGAAATCTGATGAGCTTTAGGGACAACCCTATAATGCTTTTCTAAGCATGGTCGTAAAAAAATCATGCAAGAATTCAACTGCTCGGTTTTGTCATATTTTCGTAGGCAATAGCCTTCGATTTTTGTTAAAAATTCTTTCTTGTAGAAACTCTGTCCCTTCCCTTGAAGAAATCCGACTAAACTTTAAGGAAAACCCTACAATGCCTTTCTAAGCATGGTCGTAAAAATTCATGCAAAAATTCAGATGCTCGGTTTTGTCATATTTTCGTGGGCTAAATTTGGCTAAAAATTCATTATTAGACAAAATCTACCCCTTCTCTTAGAGAAATTCGATGAAACTTCAAGAATAACACTACTATTCCTTCTAAACCGTGGTCATAAAATATTACATAAAAATTCAACCGCTCGGTATTGTCATATTTTTATAGGCATAGCCTTCAATTTTGGCTTAAAATTCATCGTTGGACATAATATGCCCCTTCCCTTGGATAAATATGACCAAACATCAGGGACAACCCTACAATGCCTTTCTAAGCATGGCCTTAAATAATGTCGCAAAATTCATCCACTAGATTTTGTTATATTTTCGTGGGCTATAGCCTTTATATTTGGCTAAAAATTTATCGTTTGAGAAAATATGGCCCTTCCCTTGGAGAAATCTAATGAAACTTCAGGAACAACCTTACATTGCCTTTCTAAGCGTTACGGTAAAAAAATTTAAAAATTCAACCGCTCGGTTTTTTTAATATTTTTGTGGGCATAGCCTTTAAATTTGGCTAAAAATTCATTGTTAAAGAAAATCTGTCGCTTCCCTTGGAAATGTGTAATGAAACTTCAGTGACAACCCAACAATGCCTTTCAAAGCGTGGCCATTAAACATTATGCAAAAATTCAACCGCTAGATTTTGTCATATTTTCGTGGGCATTAGCCTTTAAATTTGGCTAAAAATTCATTGTTCGAGAAAATCACCCATTCCTTAGGGAAATTTGATGAAACTTCAAGAAGAACCCTACAACACCTTTGTAAGCATGGCCGTAAAAAATCATGCAAATATTCAATCACTCGGTTTTGTCATATTTTCATAGGCATTGGCCTTCAAATTTGGCTAAAAATTCATTGTCGGTGAAAATCTATGCCTTCGCTGTCAGAAATCTGATGAAACTATAGGAACAACACTACAATGCCTTTCTATGCATGGCTGTACAAAATTATGTAAAAATTCAACCGCTCAGCTTTGTCATGTTTTCATGGGCATTATCCTTCAAATTTGGCAAAAAATTCATCGTTGTTGAAAATCTGCCCCTTCCCTTAGATAAATCAAATGAAACTTCTGGATAACCCTAGAATGCCTTTCTATGCATGGCCGTAAAAAATTATGCAAATATTTATCCGCTCGGTTTTGTCATATTTTTGTGGGTAGTCTTCAAATTTGGCTAAAAATCCATCCTTGGAGAAAACTTACCATTTCCCTTAGAGAAATCTGATAAAACTTAAAGGGCAACCCTGTAATGTCTTTCTATCCATAGCTGTCAAAAATCATGAAAATATTCAATCGCTCAGTTTTATCATATTTTCGTAGGCATTATTAGCCTTTAAATTGGGCTAAAAATCAACCGTTGGAGATATTCTTCCCTATTCTTTATTGAAATCTATTATTTTATTTTATTAGTTTATTAACACTCTCAAGCACTAAACCGTGAATCGATGACTTGACCATTGAAGTAAGAATTCTTTTGAGAGAACAAACACTAATAACTCAACTTTCACTATTAATTTATTACTAAAAATATCACATATTATACTTATGATCAAAGGAGTAAATTCATTAAGAATAAAGAAGAACTTTTTTATCATGATTTATAGTTAGAAAAACAAACGCAAAAAAAGGTTTTTCTTATTCAACTTAACAACAACAAATAAATTAAATGAATAAATAAGAGATGTCAAAATGTCTTGAGTTTAGTCATATTTTTGTGGGCTATAGCCTTTAATTTTGGGTTAAAATTCATCGTTGAACAAAATCTGCCCCTTCCATTAGAGAAATCTGACGACACTTCAGGGAAACCCATACAATGCTATTCTAAGGATGGCCGTAAAAATTTACGCAAAAATTTAACCGCTCGATTTTGTCATATTTTCATGGGCATAGCCTTCAATTTTAGCTTAAAATTCATCATTGCACAAAATCTAACCCTTCTCTTAGAAAAGTCTGACGAAACTTTAGGGACAACCCTACAATCCCTTTCTAAGAATGACAACAAAAAATTATAAAAAAACTCAACCGCTCGATTTGTGGGTAGTCTTCAAATTTGGCTAAAAATTCATGGTTGAAGAAAATCCGTCCCTTCCATTGGAGAAATCCGGCCAAACTTCAAGAACAACCATTCAATGCCTTTCTAAGCATGACTGTAAAAATCATGCAAAAATTCAACCGCTTGGTTTTGTCATATTTTCTTGGGCTATAGCTTTCAAATTTAGCTAAAACTTAATTGTTGAAGACAGTCTGCACTTTCCCTTAGAGAAATCTGACGACACTTCAAGGCAACCCTACAATGACTTTCTAAGCATGACCTTAAAAAATCATGCAAAATTTCAACCGCTCGGTTTGGTCATATTTTCGTGGGCTATAGCCTTTAAATTTGGCTAAAAATTCATCATTGGAGAAAATATGCCCCTCCCTTTGGAGAAATCTGAGGAAGCTTTAGAGAAAATTGTAATATGTGTTTCTAAGCGTGGCTGTAAAAATTCATGTAAAATTTAACCGCTCGGTTTTCTCATATTTTCATGGGCTATAACCTTTAATTTTGGCTAAAAATTCATCATTGGAAAAAACCTGCCCCTTGCCTTAGAGAAAATTGATAAAACTTCAGGGACAACCCTACAATGCCTTTCTAAGGATGGTCGTAAAAAGTCATGTAAAAATTCAATCGCTCGGTTTTGTCATATTTTCATGGGCTATTGCCTTCAAATTTGGCTAAAAATTCATTGTTCAACAAAATCTGCCTCTTCTCTTAAAGAAATCTGACGAAACTTAAGGGACAACCTTACTATTCCTTTCAAAGCGTGGCCGTAAAATATTACATAAAATTTTAACCACTAGGTAATGTCATATTTTCATGGGCCGCCTTCAATTTTGGCTTAAAATTCTTCATTGGACAAAATCTGCACCTTCCCTTGGAGAAACTCAACCAAACTTCAGGGATAACCCTATAATGCCTTTCTAAGCATGGCTGTAAAAAATAACATAAAAATGAACTGCTCGGTTTTGTCATATTTTCATGGGCTAGCCTTCAAATTTGGCTAAAAATTCAACGTTGGTGAAAATCTGCGACTTCCCTAGGAGAAATCTGATGAAACTTCAGGGAGAACCCTATAATGTCTTTCTAAGCGTGGCCGTAAAAAATTATGCAAAAATTCAAGCCCTCGGTTTTGTCAAATTTTTGTGGGCAAATAGCCTTCGATTTTGGAGAAAAATTCATCATTAGAGAAAATCTACCCCTTCACTTGGAGAAATTTGACTAACCTTTAGGGATAACCCGACAATGCCTTTCTAAGTATGGTCATAAAAAATCATGCAAAAATTCAGTTGCCCAGTTTTGTCGTATTTTCGTGGGCTATAGCCTTCAAGTTTGGCTAAAAATTTATCTTTGGACAAAATCTGCCTCTTCTCTTAGAAAAATCTGACAAAACTTCTGGGACAACTCTACAATGCCTTTCAAAGCGTAGCCATAAAAAATTACACAAAAATTCTACTGCTTGGTTCTTTCATATTTTATGGGCTAAAACCTTCAAATTTGGCTAAAAATTCATCGTTAGAGAAAATCTGTTCCCTCCCTTAGAGAAATCTGATGAAACTTTAGGGACAACCCTGCAATGCCCTTTTAAGCGTGACTGTAAAAATTAAAGCAAAAATTCAACAACTGGGTTTTGTCATATTTTCTTGGACTATAACTTTCAAATTTGGCTAAAAAGTCATCGTTGGAAAAAAGCTACCCCTTGCCTTGGAGAAACTCGATGAAACTTCAGGGACAACCCAACAATGCCTTTTTAAGCATGGCCGTAAAAGTCATGTAAAAATTCAACCACTCGATTTTGTCATATTTTCGTGGGCTATAGCCTTTAAATTTGGCTAAAAATTCATCATAGGATAAAATCTACCCCATCTTTTTGAGAAATCTAATGAGCTTTAGGGACAACCCTGTAATGCTTTTCTAAGCATGGCTGTAAAAATATTATGCAAGAATTCAACTGCTCGGTTTTATCATATTTTCGTAGGCAATAGCCTTCGTTTTTCGTTAAAAATTCTTTGTTGGAGAGACTCTACCCCTTCCCTTGAAGAAATCTGACTAAACTTCAAGGAAAACCCTACAATGCCTTTCTAAGCATGACCGTAAAAAATCATGGAAAAATTCAGATGCTCAGCTTTGTCATATTTTCTTGGGCTAAATTTGGCTAAAAATTTATTGTTGGACAAAATCTACCCCATCTCTTAGAGAAACTCGATGAAACTTCAAGGATAACACTACTATTCTTTTTAAACCATGGTCGTAAAATATTACATAAAAATTCAACCGCTCGGTATTATCATATGTTATAGGCATAGCCTTCAACTTTGGCTTAAAATTCATTGTTGGACAAAATATGCCCCTTCCCTTGGATAAATCTGACCAAACTTCAGGGACAACCCTACAATGCCTTTCTAAGCATGGCCTTAAAAAATGACGCAAAATTCATCCGCTCGGTTTGTCATATTTTCATGGGCTATCCTTTATATTTGGCTAAAAATTTATCATTCGTGAAAATATGGCCCTTCCCTTGGATAAATCTAATGAAACTTCAAGAACAACCTTACATTGCCTTTCTAAGCGTTGCGGTAAAAAATAATTTAAAAATTCAACCGCTCAGTTTTTTCATATTTTCGTAGGCATAACCTTTAAATTTGGCTAAAAAATCATTGTTAAAGAAAATCTGCCGCTTCCTTTGGAAATGTCTGATGAAACTTCAGTGACAACCCAACAATGCATTTCAAAGCGTGGCCATTAAAAATTATACAAAAATTCAACCGCTCAATTTTGTCATATTTTCATGGGCATTAACCTTCAAATTTGGCTAAAAATTCATTGTTCGAGAAAATCGCTCATTCTTTATGGAAATTTGATGAAACTTCAAGAAGAACCCTACAACACCTTTGTAAGCATGGCCGTAAAAAATCATGCAAATATTCAATTACTCGATTTTGTCATATTTTCGTAGGCATTGGCCTTCAAATTTGGCTAAAAATTCATCGTCAGAGAAAATCTATGCCTTCGCTGTCAGAAATCTGATAAAACTGTAGGAAAAACACTACAATGCCTTTCTATGCATGGCTGTACAAAATTATGTAAAAATTCAACCGCTCAGCTTTGTCATGTTTTCATGGGCATTATCCTTCAAATTTGGCTAAAAATTCATCGTTGTTGAAAATATGCCCCTTCCCTTAGATAAATCAAATGAAACTTCGGGGATAACCCTAGAATGCCCTTCTATGCATGGCCGTAAAAAATCATGCAAATATTCATCCACTCGGTTTTGTCATATTTTCATGGGTATTAGTCTTCAAATTTGGCTAAAAATTAATCCTCGGAGAAAATCTGCCATTTCCCTTAGAGAAATCTGATGAAACTTAAAGGGCAACCCTGTAATGCCTTTCTATCCATGGTTGTCAAAAATCATGAAAATATTCAACCGCTCAGTTTTATCATTTTTTCGTAGGCATTAGCCTTTAAATAGGGCTAAAAATCAACTGTTAGAGATATTCTTCCCAATTCTTTATAGAAATCTAATGAAACTTTAGGGACAACCATACAAAGCTTTTCTAAGCATTGCCACAAAAAATCATGCAAATATTCAGCTGCTCAGTTTTGTCATATTTTCATGGGCATAAGCTTTTAAATTTGGCTAAAAATTCATCATTACAGAAACTGTGCTCTTTCCATAAGTGAAATCTTATAAAAGTTTTGGGATAGCCCTGCAATCCATTTCTAAGCATGGTCACAAAAATTCATGCAAATATTTAGTTGCTCGATTTTTCATATTTTCATGGGCTTTAGACTTCAAATTGGGCTAAAAATTCATCCTTGGAGAAAATCCGCCTTTCCTGTAAAGAAATCTAATGAAACTTCAGGGACAACCCTATAACTCATTTGTAAGCATGGCCGTAAAAGATCTTGCAAATATGAAACCATTCAGTTTTGTCATATTTTCATAGGCATTAGCTTTCAAATTTAGCTAAAAATTCATTAGTGGAGAAAATCTACCCCTTCCCTTGGAGAAATCTGATGTAACTTCAAGGACAACCTTACAAGGCCTTTCTTAGCATACCGCAAAATATCATGCAAAAATTCACTCGCTTGGTTTTGTCATATATTCGTGGGTAATTAACCTTCAAATTTGGCTAAAAAGTCATTGTTGGTGAAAACCTGTGCCTTCCCGTGCAGAAATCTCATGAAACTTCAAGGACAACCCTACAATGCCTTCCTAAGAATGGCCGTAAAAAATCATGTAAAACTTAACCGCTCAATTTTGTTATATGTGTGTGGGCATTAGCTTTCAAATTTGGCTAAAAATCCAACGTTGGAGAAAATCTACCCTTTCCCTTAGAAAAATCTAATGACATTTCAAGGATAACCTACAACGCCTTTCTAAGCATGGCCGTAAAAAATCATCCAAATATTCAATTGCTTGGTTTTATCAAATTTTTATGGGCTTTAACTTTCAAAGTTAGGAAAAAATTCTTCGTTGGAGAAAATCTGCCCCTTCCCTTAGAGAAATCTAATGACACTTCAGGGACAACCCTACATTGTATTTCTAAGCTTGACCGCAGAAAATCATGCTAAAATTCAACCTCTCGATTTGTCATATTTTCGTGGGCATGCTTTCAAGTTTGGCTAAAAATTCATCGTTGGAGAAAATCTGCCAATTCCTTTAGAGAAAGCTAATGAAACTTCTGGACTCACCCTATAACCTTTTTGTAAGCATGGCCATAAAAAATCATGCAAATATCCAACCGCTAAGTTTTGTCATATTTTTTGGGCATTAGCCTTTAAATTTAGCTAAATATTCATTATTGGAGAAAATGTGCCTCTTCCCTTGAAGAAATCTGATGAAACATTAGGGATAACCCTAACATACCTTTCTAAGCGTGGCTGCAAAACATCATGTAAATATTTAACCGCTTGGTTTTGTCAAATTTTTGTGGGCATTAGCCATCAAAATTGGCTAAAAATTCATCTTTGGTGAAAATTTACCACTTGCCTCGGAGAAATCTGATGAAACTTCAGGGATAATCTTACAATGCCATTCTAAGCATGACAGTAAAAAATATGCAAAATTTCAACTGTTCAGTTTTGTCATAAGTTTTATAATTTTTCAAAACCGTAAATTAGTCAAATTCAAAGTGTATGCCCATGAAAAATATGACAAAATTGAATGGTTGAATTTTTCATAATTTTTTTTAGCCATGCTTAAAAAGCTATTGTAAGGCAAAGTTTGATTAGTTTTCTCTAAGAGAAGGGGAAGAGTTTTCTTAAACAAAGATATTTAGTATAAAATCCCAATAAATGGAAAATGGTACCCGAAGCATGAATTTTTTACGTGGTTTTTTGTAGTAATGTTTACAGGTTGCAAGTTACAAGTAGTACGTAGCGGGTAGCAGGTTGCAGTTAGTAGGTAACTAGTAGCTAGTAGCAGGTAGAGGGTATTAGGTTGTAGGTTGGAGGTAGCAGATATCAGGTAGCAGGTAGCAGGTAACAGGTATCAGGTAGCAGGTAACAAGTAACAGGTAGAAGGTAACAGGTAGCACGTAGTAGGTAGCAGGTAATAGGTAACAGGTAATAGATAGCAGATAGCAGGTAACAAGTAGTAGGTAACAGGTAGCAGGTAACAGGTAGTGGGTAGCAGGTAGCAGGTAACAGATAGCAGGTAGCAGGTAGCAGGTAACAGGTAACAGGTAACAGGTAACAAGTAACAGGTAACAGGTAGCAGGTAGCAGGTAACAGGTAACAGGTAGCAGGTAGCAGGTAGCAGGTAGCAGGTAGCAGGTAGCAGGTAGCAGGTAGCAGGTAACAGGTAGCAGGTAGCAGGTAGCAGGTAGCAGGTAGCAGGTAGCAGGTAGCAGGTAACAGGTAACAAGTAGCAGGTAGCAGGTAGCAGGTAACAGGTAGTAGGTAACAGGTAACAAGTAACAGGTAACAGGTAACAGGTAACAGGTAACAGGTAGCAGGTAGCAGGTAGCAGGTAGCAGGTAGCAGGTAACAGGTAGCAGGTAACAGGTAACAGGTAACAGGCAACAGGTAACAGGTTACAGGTAGTAGGTATTAGGTTACAGGTTGTAGGTACCAGTTGGTACCTTATAATTGGCAACAGATAAATAGCAGGTAGCAGGTAGCAGGTAACAGGTAGTAGGTAACAGGTAACAGGTAGCAGGTAGCAGGTAACAGGTAACAGGTAACAAATAGTAGGTAGCAGGTAAGAGGTAGCAGGTAGCATGTAACAGGTAACAGGTAGCAGGTAGCAGGTAACAGGTAACAGGTAGTAGGTAGCAGGTAACAGTAGTAGGTAACAGGTAGCAGATAGCAGGTAATAGGTAACAGGTAGCAGGTAACAGGTAACAGGTAACCGGTAGCAGGTAACATGTAACAGGTAGCAGGTAACAGGTAGCAGGTAATAGGTAATAGGTAACAGGTAACAGGTAACAGGTAGCAGGTAATAGGTAACAGGTAACAGGTAATAGGTAGCAGGTTACAAGTTACAGGTAGTAGGTAGTAGGTTACAGGTTGTAGGTACCAGTTGGTACCTTATAATTGGCAACAGATAAGTAGATAATAGATGAATTTGAAAGTCAAGGTAACAGGTACACTAATTCTTTACCAAACCCCAATCAAACCCCGTAACCCTAACTTTAAGCCCTAACCATACAACTTTAGGCATGGCCATAAAAAATAATACAAACCTTAACCATCCGATTTTGTCATCTTTTCATGGGTAAAAATATGTTCTTCTCTTGGAGAATCTGATGAAACTTCAGGGACAATATTACAAAGGGTTTCTAAGTATATCGCTGTCAAGAAGATGTAAAAATTCAACCGCTCTATTTTATTATATTTTCATGGGTACTAGCCTTCAAATTTGGCTAAAAATTCATCATTGGAAAAAATATGCCCATTCCCTTGGAGAAATCTTATGAAACTTCAAGGACAACCTTACAATGCCTTTCTAAACTTGGCCTCAAAAAATCATACAAAAGTTCAGCCGTTCGATTTTCTCATATATTTGTGAGCCTTAACATTGATATATGGCTAAAAATTTATCGTTGGAAAGAATTACCTATTCCCTTGTGTAAATCAAATGAAACTTTAGGGACAACATTATAATGTCTTTCCAACCATAGCTGTAAAAAACATGCAAAAACTGAACCACTCGATTTTGTCATATTTTCGTGGGCATGAGCCTTCAAATTTGGGAAAAATTCATTGTTATAGAAAATTTGCTCATCCCTTAGAGAAATCTCATGAAATTTCAGGGGCAACCTTACAATGTCTTTCTAAGCATAGCCGTAAAAAGTCATACAAAAATTCTACCACCTGATTTTATAATATTTTTCTGGGCAATAGCCTTTACATTTGACCAAAAATTCATTGTTGGAAAAAATCTGTCCATTCCCTTGGAGAAATCTGATGAAACTCCAAGGATAATGTTATAATGCCTTTCGAAGTTTGGCCATATAAAATCATACAAAAATTCAATCGCTCGGTTTGGTCATACCTTCAGGGGCAATAGCCTCTACATTTGACCAAAAATTCATCGTTGGAGAAAATCTACCCCATCCCTTGGAGACATCTAATGAAAATTTAACTTCCCCATCCTTAAACCATACAAAAATTTAACTGCTTAATTTTTTCATATTTTCGTGAGCATTAGCCTTTATATTTGGGTAAAAATTCATCTTTGGAGAAAATTTACCCCTTCCCCTAGAGAAATCTGATGAAACTTCAAGGATAATCTTATAACTCCATTGAAAGCATGACTACAACAAATATGCAAAAATTCAACTGCTGACTAGGGAATGGGGTTTGAGGTTAAGCGCTTTGGATTTTGGATTTAGGTTTTAGTTTTCGGGTTTAGGGGTTTCACGTTTCACGTTTGAGGTATAAGGTTTTGGAGTTGGGGTTTTAGGTTTTGGATTTTGATCCAGGGTCGATACCCACCCCCTGAAGTAGTGGATTAGAGCTACTCCATGGCCCTACCTCGTCTGGTATGGACCCCTTATAGGATGACACATCGTCCTGATCTAGTCACATTGGCTAAGCTACTGCTACGTATGACCGGTGTTATAGCCCCTCTGAGTGGCCAAATGACCGAAGTCATAAGAGGGCATAGTAGCCTATACCGGTAGTCGCCTGCAAGAAGACCACGTGTATGGATTAGATCCAGCACACAGAACGAGGCACTACAGTGACACTCCCTTACTATAAAAACCAAAAACACGTTCATAAATGGTAAGCTCTCTAGTACCTATTTTTTAGAGTAGATATAGCTCCGATGTTGGAATCCGGACTGACTTGATCATCGAAGTGTCTTTGCAAGTACCACCCCCTTTCACCCCCAACGCGATAGACCGGTATGAGGAGCTTAAGGAACCACGGTACAGTCCAGAGACCGTCCAATCCAACAACCCCGTTAAGCATATACTTTGGGACCCGGTCAGGGTCCCTTCCTATAGACCCAGGTCCTCTAGGACCCCGATTCTGGAGCAGAATAGATTTCATGTTTGGTGTTTAGGGTTTAACGTTTATGGTTAGGGATTTCATGTTTGGGTTTTAGGTTTATGGATTGGGGTTGGGGATTTAGATTTGGGGTTTCAAGTTTTGAATTTTGGATTTAGGCTTTAGGGTTTCGAGTTTTGAGTTTTGTTGAATTTTAGTAGGCACGCCTTCAAATTTGGCTAAAAATTCATCGTTGGAAAAACTCTATCGCTTTCCTAAGAGTAATACGATGAAACTTCAGGGACAACATTATAATGTGTTTCTAAGCATGGCCGTATAAAATCAAGCAAAAATTCAACCGCTCGATTTTGTCATATTTTTGTGGGCATTAGCTTTTAAATTTGGCTAATAGTTCATCGTTGGAAATAATCTAGGCATTCCCTTAGAGAAATCTGATGAAACTTCAGGAACAACCTTACAATGCCTTTCTTAGCATGACCACAAAAAATCATGTAAAATTTAATCGCTCAGTTTTTTCATTTTTTTCATCGGCATTAGCCTTCAAATTTGGCTAAAAATTCATCGTTGGAGAAAATCTGCCCCTTCCCTTGGAGAAATCTGATGAAACTTCAGGCATAACCTTATAATGTCTTTCTAAGCGTTATCATAAAAAAATATGCAAAAACTCCAATGTACGGTTTTGTCAAATTTTCATAGGCATTAGTCTTTAAATTTGGCTAAAAATTCATCGTTGGAGAAAATCTGCTCCTTCCCTTGGAGAAATTTGATGAAACTTCAAGGACAACCTTATAATGCCTTTTTAAGTATGGTTGCAAAAAATATTCAAAAATTAAACTGCATGACTTTGTCAAATTTTCATGGGCAGTACCCTTCAAATTTGGCTAAAAATTCATCGTTGGAGAAAATCTGCCGCTTCCCTTAGAGAAATTTGATGAAATTTTTGAGACAACGAATACCGTACAATGACTTTTTAAGCATGGATGAGAAAGATCATGTAAAAGTTTAACTGCTCAATTTTGTCATATTTTTCATGGACATTAGCATTCAAGTAAGATAAGATAGCGTGTTTCTAAGTATTGTTGCAAAAATCCATGCAAAAAATTAAGCTTCGGGTACCATCTTCCTTTGGCTAGGATTTTACACAAAAAATCTTTAGTTTAGAAAAATCTCTCCTTTTAGTTTAGAAAGCTAATGAAAGTTTATGGACAACATTACAATGTTTTTCTAAGCATGGGCGTAGAAAATCATGCAAAAATTCAACCGCTCAGATTTATCATATTTTTGGGGCATTAGTCTTCAAATTTTGCTGAAAATTCATCGATGGAGAAATCTGCTTCCTTTGGAGAAATCTGATGAAACTTTAAGGACAACCTTACAATACCTTTTTATGCCCCTTCCCTGGGAGAAATTTTATGAAACTTCATGGACAGCCATACAATGCCTTTTTAAGCATAACCAGAAAAAATCATGTAAAAATTTAACCGCTCAATTTTGTCATATTTTCATGAGCTAATGCCTTCAATTTTGGGTAAAAATTTATCATTGAAGAAAATATGACCCTCCCCTTGGAGAAATCTGATCAAACTTCATGGACAACATTATAAATGCCTTTCTAAGCATAGCCGTAAAAAATCATTCAAAAATTCAATCGCTCGATTTTATCATATTTTCATGGGCTACCTTTAATTTTGGCTAAAAATTCATCGTTGAAGAATATATGACCGCCCTTGGAGAAATCTGATCAAACTTTATGGACAACCTTACAATGCAATTCAAAGCATAGCCGCAAAAAATCATTAAAAAATTTAACCGCTCGATTTTTTTGTATTTTCATTGGCTTATGCCTTCAATTTTAACTAAAAATTCATCGTTGGAGAAAATCTGCCCCTTTGCTTGAAGAAGTTGGGTGAAAGTTTATTGACAACCTTATAATGCCTTTCTAAACATAACCGTAAAAAATCATGCAAAAATATTATCGATTGATTTTGTCATATATTTATGGGCTATTGGCTTCAATTTTGGCTAAGAATTCATCGTTGGAGAGAATCTAACCTTCCCTTAGAGAAATCTGATGAAACATAATGGACAACCTTTCACTCCTTTTCTTAGCATGGCTGTAAAAAATCATGCTAAATTTAACCGCTATATTTTGTCATATTTTCATGCTCTACATCCTTCAATTTTGGCTAAAAATTCATCGTTGGAGAAAATATGACCCTCCCCATAGAGAATTCTAATAAAACTTCATGGACAACCTTACGATGCCTTTCTAAGCACAGCCGTAAAAAATATGCAAAAATTAAATTGTTAAGTTCTACCATATTTTCGTGGGATAATGCCTTCAATTTTTGCTAAAATTCTTCTTTGAAGAAAATCTACCCCTTCCCTTGGAGAAATTTGATGAAAGTTTATGGACAAGCTCTCATTCCTTTTCTAAGCATGGCTACAAAAAATCATGTAAAATTTAACCGTTTAGTTTTATCGTATTTTTGTGGGCTAATATGCCTTCAATTTTGGTTAAAAATTCATTGTTGGACTAAATTTGACCCTCCTTTGGAGAAATCTGATGAAAGTTAAGGGAGAACATTTCACTCTTTTTCTAAGCATGGTCTCAAAAAATCATGTAAAAATTCAACTATTTAGTTTTGTCATATTTCTGTGGTCTAATGCCTTTAATTTTGTCTAAAAATTCATCGTTGGAGAAAATCTAATCACACTTCATGGACAACCTTTTCCATGCCTTTCTAAGCATAGCTGTAAAAAATTACGCAAAAATTCAACTGCTTAGTTTTGTCGTATTTTGGTGTGCTAATGCCTTCAATTTTGGCTAAAAATTCTCCGTTTGAAGAACTGTGATGAAACTTTATGGAGAACCTTACAATATCTTTCTAAGCATTGCCTCAAAAAATCATTTAAAAATTCAATCACTTAATTTTTTTCAAATTTTTATGGGCTAATTCCTTTAATTTTGGCTAAAAATCATCGTTGGAGAAAATCCGACCCTCCCTTAAGAGAAATATGATCAAACTTCATGGACAACCTTATAATTCCTTTCAAAGCATAAAAGTAAAAAATTATTCAAAAATTCAACCACTCGGTTTTGTCATCTTTTCGTAGGCTAATACCTTGAGTTTTGGGTAAACATTTATCGTTGGAGAAAATCTAACGTTCCCCTTGGAGAAATGTGATGAAACTTCATAGACAAGATTTTCTCCAACGATAAAATTTTAGCCAAAATTGAAGGCATTGCCCACAAAAATTTGAAAAAATCGAGCGGTTAAAATTTTGAATGATTTTTTGAGGCAATGCTTAGAAAGACATTGTAAGGTTGTCCATAATGTTTTATCATATTTCTCCAAGGGGAGGGTTAAATTTTCTCTAATGATAAATTTTTAGCCAAAATTCAAGACATTAGTCCTCGAAAATACGACAAAACCGAGCGGTTAAATTTTTGAAAGATTTTTTATGACTATACTTAGAAAGGCATTATAAGGTTGTCCATGAAGTTTAATTAGATTTCTCTATGGGGAGGGTCAGATTTTCTCCAATGATAAATTTTTAGCAAAAACTAAAGGCATTAGCCCACGAAAATACGACAAAACTGAACGTTTGAATTTTTACATATTTTTTGTGGCCATACTTAGAAAGGGAGTGTAAGGTTGTTCCTAAAATTTCATCAGATTTCTCTAAAGCAGGGTCAGATTTTCTCCAACGATGGAATTTTAGCCTAAATTGAAGGCATTAGCCCATGAAAATATGACAAAAATAAGCGGTTCAATTTTTGAATGACTTTTTATGACTATGCTTAGAAATTGTAAGATTGTCCATAAAGTTTTATCAGATTTTTGCATGGGGAGGGTCATTTTTTTCCAATGATGAATTTTTAGCCAAAATTGAAAACATTAGCAGACAAAAATACCACAAAACTGAGCGGTTGAATTTTTCAATGATTTTTTACGGTTAGGCTTTGAAAGGCATTGTAAGGTTGTCTATCAAGTTTGATCAGATTTCTCTAAGAGGAGGCTCAGATATTCTCTAACGATAAATTTTTATCCCAAACAGAAGGCATTAGCCCATAAAACTATGACAAAACTGAGTGGTAGAATTTTTATATGATTTTTTGTTTCCATGCTTAAAAAGGGAGTGTAAAGTAGTCCCTGAAGTTTCACAAGATTTCTCTACAGAAAGCTTAAATTTTCTCCAACAATGGATTTTTAGTCAAAATTGAAGGCATTATAGCCTACGAAAATATGACAAAATTGAGCGGTTGAATTTTTAAATCATTTTTTATAGCTACGCTTAGAAAGGCATTGTAAGGTTGTCCATGAAGTCTCATCAGATTTCTCCATGGGGAGGGCAGATTTTGAACGATAAATTTTTAGTAATAATTAAAGGCATTAGCATACGAAAACACGACAAAACCGAATGGTTGAATTTTTGAATGATTTTTTACTGCTATACTTTGAAAGACATTTTAAGATTATCCATAAAGTTTGATCAGATTTCTCCAACAAGAGGATCCGATTTTCTCCAAAAATGAATTGTAGGCCAAAATTGAAGGCATTAGCCCATGAAAATTTGAAAAAACTGAGCGGTTGATATTTTGAATAATTTTTTGAGGAAATGCTTAGAAAGACATTGTAAGGTTGTCCATGAAATTTCATCACATTTCTCCAAGAGGAGGGTCAGATTTTCTCCAACGATAAATTTTTAGCTGAAATTGAAGGCACTAGCCCACGAAAATACGACAAACCAAGCAGTTGAATTTTTGTATGATTTTTTTACGGTTATGCTTAGAAAGGCATTGCAAGGTTATTCATGAAGTTTCATCAAAATTATACAAGGGAATGGACAGATTTTTTTCAACGATGAATTTTTAGCCAAAATTGAAGGCATTAGCCCACAAAAATACAACAAAACTGAGCGGTTGAATATTTATATGATTTTTTACGCCTATGCTTATAAAGGCATTGTAAGGTTATCCGTGATGTTTGATCAGATTTCTCCAAAGGAAGGGTTAGATTTTCTTCAACGATGAAGTTTTAGCCGAAATTGAAGGCATTAGACCACAAAAATACGTCCAAACCAAGCGGTTGAATTTTTGCATGATATTTTATGCTTATGCTTTGAAAGGAATTGTAAGGTTGTCCTTAAAGTTTGATCAGATTTCTCTAAGGGAATAGGCATATTTTCTCACACGATAACATTTCAGCCAAACTTGAAGGCATATTAGCTCACAAAAATACGATAAAATTAAGCGGTTGAATTTTTACATGTTTTTTTATGGCCATGCTTAGAAAGGGAGTGAAAGGTTGTCCCTTAAGTTTTATCAGATTTCTCCAAGGGAGGGTCAGATTTTCTCTAATGATGATTTTTAGCCAAAATTGAAGGCATTAACCCACCAAAATACCACAAAACTGAGCGGTTAAATTTTTAAATATTTTTTTGTGGCTATGCTTTGAAAGTCATTGTAAGGTTGTCTATCAAGTTTCATCAGATTTCTGAGGGGAGGGTCAGATATTCTCAAACGATGAATTTTTAGACAAAATTAAAGGTATTAATTTATGGGGTTAAGTCGTTGGGTTTTGGGGTTTAGGGTTTGGGATTTGGGGTTTGGGGATTTGGATTTGAGGTTTAGGGTTTAGGATTTGAGCTTTGGGGTTTTGAGATTGAGGTTTCAGGTTTCGAGTTTAGGGTTTAGGGTTTAGGGTTTTAGGGTTTCAGGTTTCAGGGTTTTGGGTTTTGGGTTTCAGGTTTCGTGTGTAGCGTTTGAGGTTTCAAATTTCGGGTATCGGGTTTCTTGTTTTGTGTTTGGGGTTTAGGGTGTAGGAGTTAGGGTTTGGGGTTTAGGGTTTGGGGTTAGGGTGTTGGGTTTAAGGTTTGGGGTTGAGGGTTGAGGGTTTGGGTTTCGCGTTTCGGGTTTCAGGATTAGGGTTTGTAGTTTGGGGTTTTGGGTTTGGGGTTTTGGGTTTCGGGTTTCGGGTTTCGGGTTTGGGGTTTCGAGTTTAGGGTTTGGGGTTTCGAGTTTCGAGTTTCAGGTCTGGGGTTTGGGGTTTCGTGTTTAGGATTTGTGGTTTGGGGTTTAGGGTTTAGGGTTTAGGGTTTGGGGTCAGATTATCTCTAACAAAGAATTTGTAGACAAAATTGAAGTCCTTAGACCACAAAAAAAGGTCAAAACCAAGCGGTTGAATTTTTGCATGATTTTTTACGATTATGCTTAGAAAGGCCTTGTAAGGTTGTCCATGAAGTCTTATCAGATTTCTCCATGGGGAGGGCCAAATTTTCTCCAACAATAAATTTTTAGCAATAATTGAAGGCATTAGCCTATGAAAGTGGTTGAATTTTTGAATGATTTTTTACGGCTAGGCTTTGAAAGGCATTGTAAGGTTGTCCATGAAGTTTGATCAGATTTCTCTAAGGAGATGGTCCGATTTTCTCCAGCAATGAATTTTAGGCCAAAATTAAAGGTATTAGCCCATGAAAATTCGAAAAAGCTGAGCGGTTGATATTTTGAATTATTTTTTGAGGAAATGCTTAGAAAGACATTGTAAGGTTGTCCATGAAGTTTCATCACATTTCTCCAAGAGGAGGGTCAGATTTTCTCTAGCCCATAAAAATACAACAAACCGAGCAGTTGAAGTTTTGCATGATTTTTTACGGTTATGCTTAAAAAGGCATTGTAAGGTTATTCATGAAGTTTCATCAAAGTTCTCCAAGGGAAGGGGCCGCTTTTTCCAACGATGAATTTTTAACCAAAATTGAAGGCATTAGCCCATAAAAATATGGTAAAACTGAACGGTTGAATATTTACATGATTTTTTACGGCTATGCTTAGAAAAGCATTGTAAGGTTGTCCATGATATTTGATCAGATTTTTCCAAGGGAAGGGTCAAATTTTCTTCAACAATAAAGTTTTAGCCAAAATTGATGGCATTAGACCATAAAAATACGACAAAACCAAGCGACTGAATTTTTGCATGATTTTTTATTGTTATGCTTTGAAAGGCATTGTAAGTTTGTCGTTGAAATTTGATCAGATTTCTCTAAGGGAAGGGGCATACTTTCTCCCACGATGAATTTTTAGCCAAAATTGAAGGCATATTAGGCCACAAAAATACGACAAAATTGAGCGATTGAATTTGGCATGATTTTTTGTGGCCATGCTTAGAAAAGGAGTGAAAGGTTGTCCCTTAAGTTTCATCAAATTTCTCCATTAGCCCACCAAAATACCATAAAATCGAGCGGTTGAATTTTTGAATATTTTTTACGACTGGACTTTGAAAGGCATTGTAAGATTTCCCATGAAGTTTTATCAGATTTCTCTAAGGGGAGGGTCAAATTTTCCCCAACGACAATTTTTTAGCAAAAATTGAAAGTATTAGCCCATGAAAATACAACAAAACTAAGCAGTGGAATTTTTGCATGTCTTTTGTCGGCTATGCTTAGAAAGGCTTTGTAAAGTTGTCCATGAAGTTTGATAAGATTTCTCCAAGGGGAGGGTTAGATTTTTTCTAACGATGATTTTTAGCCAAAATTGAAGGCATTAGACCATAAAAATATGACAAAATAGAGAGGTTGGATTTTTTCATGATTTTTTTGGCCATGTTTAGAAAAGAAGTGAAAGGTTGTTCTTAGAGTTTCGTTGGATTTCTCCAAGTGAGGATTAGATTTTCTCCAATGGTGGATTTTGAGCCAAAATTGAAGGGATTAGCACATGAAAATATGAAAAAATTGAGCGGTTAAAATTTTGCATTAATTTTTATGTCTATTCTTAGAAAGACATTGTAAGTTTTTCCTTGAAGTTTCATCATATTTCTCCATTGGGAGGGTCTGATTTTCTTTGACAAAGAATTTTTAGCCAAAATTAAAGGCAGCCTACCAATATTTGAAAAAATTGAACGGTTGAATGATCTTTTGAGGCAATGCTTAGAGAGACATTGTAAGGTTTCCCATGAAGTTTGATTAGATTTCTCTCAAGGGAGGGTCAGATTTTCTCCAATGATGAAATTTTAGCCAAAATTGAAGGCATTGCCCACAAAAATTTGAAAAAATCGAGCGGTTAAAATTTTGAATGATTTTTTGAGGCAATGCTTAGAAAGACATTGTAAGGTTGTCCATAATGTTTTATCATATTTCTCCAAGGGGAGGGTTAAATTTTATCTAATGATAAATTTTTAGCCAAAATTCAAGACATTAGTCCTCGAAAATACGACAAAACCGAGCGGTTGAATTTTTGAATGATTTTTTATGACTATACTTAGAAAGGCATTATAAGGTTGTCCATGAAGTTTAATTAGATTTCTCTATGAGGAGGGTCAGATTTTCTCCAATGATAAATTTTTAGCAAAAACTAAAGGCATTAGCCCACGAAAATACGACAAAACTGAACGTTTGAATTTTTACATATTTTTTGTGGCCATGCTTAGAAAGGGAGTGTAAGGTTGTTCCTAAAATTTCATCAGATTTCTCCAAAGCAGGGTCAGATTTTCTCCAACGATGGAATTTTAGCCTAAATTGAAGGCATTAGCCCATGAAAATATGACAAAAATAAGCGGTTCAATTTTTGAATGACTTTTTATGACTATGCTTAGAAATTGTAAGATTGTCCATAAAGTTTTATCAGATTTTTGCATGGGGAGGGTCATTTTTTTCCAATGATGAATTTTTAGCCAAAATTGAAAACATTAGCTGACAAAAATACCACAAAACTGAGCGGTTGAATTTTTCAATGATTTTTTACGGTTAGGCTTTGAAAGGCATTGTAAGGTTGTCTATCAAGTTTGATCAGATTTCTCTAAGGGGAGGCTCAGATATTCTCCAACGATAAATTTTTATCCCAAACAGAAGGCATTAGCCCATAAAAATATGACAAAACTGAGTGGTAGAATTTTTATATGATTTTTTGTTTCCATGCTTAAAAAGGGAGTGTAAAGTAGTCCCTGAAGTTTCACAAGATTTCTCTACAGAAAGCTTAAATTTTCTCCAACAATGGATTTTTAGTTAAAATTGAAGGCATTATAGCCTACGAAAATATGACAAAATTGAGCGGTTGAATTTTTAAATCATTTTTTATAGCTACGCTTAGAAAGGCATTGTAAGGTTGTCCATGAAGTCTCATCAGATTTCTCCATGGGGAGGGCAGATTTTGAACGATAAATTTTTAGTAATAATTAAAGGCATTAGCATACGAAAACACGACAAAACCGAATGGTTGAATTTTTGAATGATTTTTTACTGCTATACTTTGAAAGACATTTTAAGATTATCCATAAAGTTTGATCAGATTTCTCCAACAAGAGGATCCGATTTTCTCCAAAAATGAATTGTAGGCCAAAATTGAAGGCATTAGCCCATGAAAATTTGAAAAAACTGAGCGGTTGATATTTTGAATAATTTTTTGAGGAAATGCTTAGAAAGACATTGTAAGGTTGTCCATGAAATTTCATCACATTTCTCCAAGAGGAGGGTCAGATTTTCTCCAACGATAAATTTTTAGCTGAAATTGAAGGCACTAGCCCACGAAAATACGACAAACCAAGCAGTTGAATTTTTGTATGATTTTTTTACGGTTATGCTTAGAAAGGCATTGCAAGGTTATTCATGAAGTTTCATCAAAATTATACAAGGGAATGGACAGATTTTTTTCAACGATGAATTTTTAGCCAAAATTGAAGGCATTAGCCCACAAAAATACAACAAAACTGAGCGGTTGAATATTTATATGATTTTTGCGCCTATGCTTAGAAAGGCATTGTAAGGTTATCCGTGATGTTTGATCAGATTTCTCCAAAGGAAGGGTTAGATTTTCTTCAACGATGAAGTTTTAGCCGAAATTGAAGGCATTAGACCACAAAAATACGTCCAAACCAAGCGGTTGAATTTTTGCATGATATTTTATGCTTATGCTTTGAAAGGAATTGTAAGGTTGTCCTTAAAGTTTGATCAGATTTCTCTAAGGGAATAGGCATATTTTCTCACACGATAAAATTTCAGCCAAACTTGAAGGCATATTAGCTCACAAAAATACGATAAAATTAAGCGGTTGAATTTTTACATGTTTTTTTATGGCCATGCTTAGAAAGGGAGTGAAAGGTTGTCCCTTAAGTTTCATCAGATTTCTCCAAGGGAGGGTCAGATTTTCTCTAATGATGATTTTTAGCCAAAATTGAAGGCATTAACCCACCAAAATACCACAAAACTGAGCGGTTAAATTTTTAAATATTTTTTTGTGGCTATGCTTTGAAAGTCATTGTAAGGTTGTCTATCAAGTTTCATCAGATTTCTGAGGGGAGGGTCAGATATTCTCAAACGATGAATTTTTAGACAAAATTAAAGGTATTAAGCCCACGAAAATATGACAAAATTGAGCGGTTGAATTTTTGCATGATTTTTTACGGCCATGCTTCGAAAGGGAGTGTAAGCTTGTCCTTGAAGTTTCATCAAATTACTCAAACGAAGGGTCAGATTTTCTCTAATGATGGATTTTTAGCCAAAATTAAAGGCATGCCCCTGAAAATCGACAAAGTCGAGCATTTGAATTTTTGAATGATTTTTTATGGCTATGCTTAGAAATGCATTGTAAGGTTGTCCTTAGAGTTTCATCAGATTTCTCCATAGGGGAAGGTCAGATGTTCTGCAACGATAAATTTATAGCAATAATTTAAGGCATTAGCCTAAGGAAACATGAGAAAACCGAGTGGTTGATTTTTTACGGCTATGCTTTGAAAGACATTGTAAGGTTGTCCATGAAGTTTGATCAAATTTCTCCAAGGGGAGGGTAAGATTTTTTCCAATGATGATTTTTAGCCAAAATTGAAGGCATTAGCCCTGAAATTTTGAAAAAACCAAGAGGTTGATATTTTGAATGATTTTTTGAGGCAATGCTTAGAAAGACGCTGTAACATTGTCAATGAAGTTTCATCACATTTCTTCAAGAGGAATGTCAAATTTTCTCCAATGATAAATTTTTAGCCGAAACTCAAGGCATTATCCCACGAAAATATGACAAAATTGAGGGATTGACTTTTTGCATGATTTTTTACGATTATGCCTAGAAATGCATTGTAAGATTGTCCATGAAGTTTCATCAAATTTCTCCAAAGGAAGGAGCAGATTTTCTCTAACGATTTTTTTTAGCCAAAATTATAGGCATTAGCCTATGCAAATATTACAAAACTGAGCGGTTGAATTTTTGCATGATTTTTTATGGCTATGCTTAAAAAGGCATTGTAAGATTGTCCATGAAGTTTGATCAGATTTCTCCAAGGGAGGGTTAGATTTTCTCTAACAATCAATTTTGACTAAAATTAAAGGTATTAGACCATGAAAATACGACAAAATTAAACAGCTAAATTTTTGCATGATTTTTTGTGGCCATGCTTAGAAAGGGAGTGAAAGGTTGTCCTTTAAGTTTCATCATATTTCTCCAAGGAAGGGTTAGATTTTCTCTAACGATGAATTTTTAGCCAAAATTGAAGGCTGCCCACGAAAATACAACAAAACTTAGAAGTTGAAATTTTACATGATTTTTTGGGATTATGCTTAGAAAGGCATTGTAAGGTTGTCCATGAAGTTTCATCAAATTTCTCTAGGGGAATGAGAAGATTTTCTCTAACGATGAATTGTTAGCCAAAATATAAAGCATTAGTCCATGAAGTTTCATCATTTTCTCTAATGATGACCACAAAGATACTACAAAATTAAACGATGTAATTTTTACATATTTTTGGCGGCCATGTTTTGAAAGGGAGTGAAAGGTTGTCCCCCAAGTTTCATCAGATTTCTCCAAGGGAGGGTCAAATTTTCTCCAATAATAAATTTTTAGCCAAAATTGAAGGCTCTTACATTTAACTGGATTTTATCAAGATAAATTCTTGAAGGGTCAAGCAACAAAAGATGGGCCTTGGGCCCGTCATGAAAATCATAGGGTATGATATTATGAATACTCTGGGATAACAATGGCTCAACTCAGATACTCTAGGTATTTACTTGGCCGGAACTTGTAAAATATGTACAAGTTAATAACTAAAATAACCTAGTTTAAATATTTTTATTCAAATACCAAGTTTTCCTTAACTAGTTATTAAGTGTCCTTACTCAATTAAACCAAGACAAACATATAAATCAAGGTGGCCTCAGCCCAAACATCATTGCACCTAAAATCAACACAGAAAATAATACACTTGGGTCTAGGGACCAATTACAAAAAATTAGGGATGTTACATCACTGCCCATGAAAATACGAAAAAATCGAGCAGTTGAATTTTTACATCATTTTTTTTTATGTTTATGCTTAGAAAGCCATTGTAAGGTTGTCCATAAAGTTTTATCAGATTTCTCCAAGGAAAGGTCAGATTTTCTCCAACGATGAATTGTAAGCCAAAATTAAAAGCATTAGCCTACAAAATATGACAAAACTGAGCGGTTGAATTTTTGAATAATTTTTTATGGCTATACTTAGAAAGGCATTGTAAGGTTGTCCATGAAGTTTCATTAGATTTCTCCATGGGGAGGGCCAAATTTTCTCCAACGATAAATTTTTAGCAATAATTGAAGGCGTTAGCCTATGAAAATATGACAAAACCGAGCGGTTGAATTTTTGAAAAATCTTTATGCTTTGGAAGAAATTGTAAGTTTGTCCATGAAGTTTGATCAGATTTCTCAAAGGGAAGAGTGAGATTTTCTCCAACGATGAATTTTTAGCCAAAATTAAAGGCATTAGCCCACGAAAATATGAAAACAATGAGCGGTTCAACTTTTGAATGACTTTTTATGGCTATGCTTCAAAAGGTATTGTAAGATTATACATCATAAAGTTTCATTAGATTTCTACATGGAGAGGGTCAGATTTTCTCCAACTATAAATTTTTAGCCAAAATTGAAGGCATTAGCCCACCAAAATTTGAAAAAACCGAACGGTTAAATTTTGAATGATTTTTTGAGGCAACACTTAGAAAGACATTGTAAGGTTGTCCATGAAGTTTCATCACATTTCTCCAAGGGGATCAGATTTTCTCCAACGATACATTTTTAGCCAAAATTAAAGGCATTAACCCACGAAAATATGACAAAACCGAGCGGTTCAATTTTTACATGATTTTTTATGGCTATGCTCCAAAAGGCATTGTAAGGTTGCCTATGAAGTTTGATCAAATTTCTCTATGTGGAGGTCAGATTTCTCCAACGATGAAATTTTAGCCCAATTTCAAGGCATTAGCCCACGAAAGACGAATAAACTAAACGATTGAATTTTTGAATGATTTCTTATGGCTATTCTTACAAAGGCATTATAAGATTGTCCATGAAGTTTCATAAGATTTCTCCGTTTGGAAGGTCAGATTTTCTCCAATGTTAAATTTTTACCAATAATTAAAAGCATTAGCCTACAAAAATCGACAAAACCGAGTGGTTGAAATTTTGAATGATTTTTTACGGCTATGCTTTGAAAGGCATTGTAAGATTGTCCATGAAGGTTTATCAGATTTCTCCAATGCGAGGGTCAAAATTTCCCAAACGATGATTTTTAGCCAAAATTGAAGGTCCCATGAAAATATGACAAAATTGAGCAGTGGAATTTTTGCATGATTTTTTTGGCTATGCTTAGAAAGGCTTTGTAAGGTTATCGATGAAATTTGATAAGATTTCTCTAAAGGGGGTCACATTTTCTCTAACAATGAATTTTTAACCAAAATATAAGGCATTAAACCATAAAAATACGACAAAATTAAGCAGCTGAATTTTTGCATCATTTTTTGTGGTCATGCTTAGAAAAAGAGTGAAAGTTTATCCCTAAAGTTTTATAAGATTTCTCTAACTAAGGGTCAAATTTTGTCCAAAGATGGATTTTTAGCCAAAATTGAAGGCATTAGCACACGAAAATATAAAAAAATCGAACGGTTGAATTTTTTGCCTAAATTTTTACATTTATGCTTAGAAAAGCATTGTAAGTTTGTCTCAGAAGTTTCCTCAGATTTCTCCACTAGCCTACAAAAATTTGAAAAAACTGAGTGGTTGAATTTTTGAATAATTTTTTGAGGCAACGCTTAGAAAGACATTGTAAGGTTTCCCATAAAGTTTCATCACATTGCTCCAAGGGGAGGGTCAAATATTTTCCAAAAATTGAAGGCATTAGCCCACCAAAATACGACAAAACCAAGCTATTAAATTTTTGCATGATTTTTTATGACTATGCTTAGAAAGGCATTGTAGGCTTGTCCATGAAGTTTCATCATATTTCTCCATGGATGGGTCAGATTTTCTCCAACGATGGATTTTTATCCAAAAATTGAAGCCCATGAAAATTCAAAAAAACCAAGCGGTTGAATTTTTGAATGATTTTTTAAGGAAATGCTTAGAAATACATTGTAAGATTGTCTATGAAGTTTCATCACATTTCTCCAAGGGGAACGTTAGATTTTCTCCAACGATAAATGTTTACCCAAAACTAAAATTTCATCGTTGGAGAAAATCTGACCCTCCCTTGAGAGAAATCTAATCAAACTTCATGGGAAACCTTACAATGTCTCTCTAAGCATTGCCTCAAAAGATCATTCAACCGTTCAATTTTTTCAAATATTGGTAGGCTGCCTTTAATTTTGGCTAAAAATTCTTTGTCAAAGAAAATCAGACCCTCCCAATGGAGAAATATGATGAAACTTCAAGGAAAAACTTACAATGTCTTTCTAAGCATAGACATAAAAATTAATGCAAAATTTTAACCGCTCAATTTTTTCATATTTTCGTGTGCTAATCCCTTCAATTTAGGCTCAAAATCCACCGTTGGAGAAAATCTAACCCTCACTTGGAGAAATCCAACGAAACTCTAAGAACAACCTTTCACTTCTTTTCTAAACATGGCCAAAAAAATCATGAAAAAATCCAACCTCTCTATTTTGTCATATTTTTATGGTCTAATGCCTTCAATTTTGGCTAAAAATCATCGTTAGAAAAAATCTAACCCTCCCCTTGGAGAAATCTTATCAAACTTCATGGACAACTTTACAAAGCCTTTCTAAGCATAGCCGACAAAAGACATGCAAAAATTCCACTGCTTAGTTTTGTTGTATTTTCATGGGCTAATACTTTCAATTTTTGCTAAAAAATTGTCGTTGGGGAAAATTTGACCCCCCCTTAGAGAAATCTGATAAAACTTCATGGGAAATCTTACAATGCCTTTCAAAGTCCAGTCGTAAAAAATATTCAAAAATTCAACCGCTCGATTTTATGGTATTTTGGTGGGCTAATGGAGAAATTTGATGAAACTTAAGGGACAACCTTTCACTCCTTTTCTAAGCATGGCCACAAAAAATCATGCCAAATTCAATCGCTCAATTTTGTCGTATTTTTGTGGCCTAATATGCCTTCAATTTTGGCTAAAAATTCATCGTGGGAGAAAGTATGCCCCTTCCCTTAGAGAAATCTGATCAAATTTCAACGACAACCTTACAATGCCT
>CM075672.1:277938037-277948037 GCA_037962975.1 Clitoria ternatea
TTTAGGGTTTAGGGTTTAGGGTTTAGGGTTTAGGGTTTAGGGTTTAGGGTTTAGGGTTTAGGGTTTAGGGTTTAGGGTTTAGGGTTTAGGGTTTAGGGTTTAGGGTTTAGGGTTTAGGGTTTAGGGTTTAGGGTTTAGGGTTTAGGGTTTAGGGTTTAGGGTTTAGGGTTTAGGGTTTAGGGTTTAGGGTTTAGGGTTTAGGGTTTAGGGTTTAGGGTTTAGGGTTTAGGGTTTAGGGTTTAGGGTTTAGGGTTTAGGGTTTAGGGTTTAGGGTTTAGGGTTTAGGGTTTAGGGTTTAGGGTTTAGGGTTTAGGGTTTAGGGTTTAGGGTTTAGGGTTTAGGGTTTAGGGTTTAGGGTTTAGGGTTTAGGGTTTAGGGTTTAGGGTTTAGGGTTTAGGGTTTAGGGTTTAGGGTTTAGGGTTTAGGGTTTAGGGTTTAGGGTTTAGGGTTTAGGGTTTAGGGTTTAGGGTTTAGGGTTTAGGGTTTAGGGTTTAGGGTTTAGGGTTTAGGGTTTAGGGTTTAGGGTTTAGGGTTTAGGGTTTAGGGTTTAGGGTTTAGGGTTTAGGGTTTAGGGTTTAGGGTTTAGGGTTTAGGGTTTAGGGTTTAGGGTTTAGGGTTTAGGGTTTAGGGTTTAGGGTTTAGGGTTTAGGGTTTAGGGTTTAGGGTTTAGGGTTTAGGGTTTAGGGTTTAGGGTTTAGGGTTTAGGGTTTAGGGTTTAGGGTTTAGGGTTTAGGGTTTAGGGTTTAGGGTTTAGGGTTTAGGGTTTAGGGTTTAGGGTTTAGGGTTTAGGGTTTAGGGTTTAGGGTTTAGGGTTTAGGGTTTAGGGTTTAGGGTTTAGGGTTTAGGGTTTAGGGTTTAGGGTTTAGGGTTTAGGGTTTAGGGTTTAGGGTTTAGGGTTTAGGGTTTAGGGTTTAGGGTTTAGGGTTTAGGGTTTAGGGTTTAGGGTTTAGGGTTTAGGGTTTAGGGTTTAGGGTTTAGGGTTTAGGGTTTAGGGTTTAGGGTTTAGGGTTTAGGGTTTAGGGTTTAGGGTTTAGGGTTTAGGGTTTAGGGTTTAGGGTTTAGGGTTTAGGGTTTAGGGTTTAGGGTTTAGGGTTTAGGGTTTAGGGTTTAGGGTTTAGGGTTTAGGGTTTAGGGTTTAGGGTTTAGGGTTTAGGGTTTAGGGTTTAGGGTTTAGGGTTTAGGGTTTAGGGTTTAGGGTTTAGGGTTTAGGGTTTAGGGTTTAGGGTTTAGGGTTTAGGGTTTAGGGTTTAGGGTTTAGGGTTTAGGGTTTAGGGTTTAGGGTTTAGGGTTTAGGGTTTAGGGTTTAGGGTTTAGGGTTTAGGGTTTAGGGTTTAGGGTTTAGGGTTTAGGGTTTAGGGTTTAGGGTTTAGGGTTTAGGGTTTAGGGTTTAGGGTTTAGGGTTTAGGGTTTAGGGTTTAGGGTTTAGGGTTTAGGGTTTAGGGTTTAGGGTTTAGGGTTTAGGGTTTAGGGTTTAGGGTTTAGGGTTTAGGGTTTAGGGTTTAGGGTTTAGGGTTTAGGGTTTAGGGTTTAGGGTTTAGGGTTTAGGGTTTAGGGTTTAGGGTTTAGGGTTTAGGGTTTAGGGTTTAGGGTTTAGGGTTTAGGGTTTAGGGTTTAGGGTTTAGGGTTTAGGGTTTAGGGTTTAGGGTTTAGGGTTTAGGGTTTAGGGTTTAGGGTTTAGGGTTTAGGGTTTAGGGTTTAGGGTTTAGGGTTTAGGGTTTAGGGTTTAGGGTTTAGGGTTTAGGGTTTAGGGTTTAGGGTTTAGGGTTTAGGGTTTAGGGTTTAGGGTTTAGGGTTTAGGGTTTAGGGTTTAGGGTTTAGGGTTTAGGGTTTAGGGTTTAGGGTTTAGGGTTTAGGGTTTAGGGTTTAGGGTTTAGGGTTTAGGGTTTAGGGTTTAGGGTTTAGGGTTTAGGGTTTAGGGTTTAGGGTTTAGGGTTTAGGGTTTAGGGTTTAGGGTTTAGGGTTTAGGGTTTAGGGTTTAGGGTTTAGGGTTTAGGGTTTAGGGTTTAGGGTTTAGGGTTTAGGGTTTAGGGTTTAGGGTTTAGGGTTTAGGGTTTAGGGTTTAGGGTTTAGGGTTTAGGGTTTAGGGTTTAGGGTTTAGGGTTTAGGGTTTAGGGTTTAGGGTTTAGGGTTTAGGGTTTAGGGTTTAGGGTTTAGGGTTTAGGGTTTAGGGTTTAGGGTTTAGGGTTTAGGGTTTAGGGTTTAGGGTTTAGGGTTTAGGGTTTAGGGTTTAGGGTTTAGGGTTTAGGGTTTAGGGTTTAGGGTTTAGGGTTTAGGGTTTAGGGTTTAGGGTTTAGGGTTTAGGGTTTAGGGTTTAGGGTTTAGGGTTTAGGGTTTAGGGTTTAGGGTTTAGGGTTTAGGGTTTAGGGTTTAGGGTTTAGGGTTTAGGGTTTAGGGTTTAGGGTTTAGGGTTTAGGGTTTAGGGTTTAGGGTTTAGGGTTTAGGGTTTAGGGTTTAGGGTTTAGGGTTTAGGGTTTAGGGTTTAGGGTTTAGGGTTTAGGGTTTAGGGTTTAGGGTTTAGGGTTTAGGGTTTAGGGTTTAGGGTTTAGGGTTTAGGGTTTAGGGTTTAGGGTTTAGGGTTTAGGGTTTAGGGTTTAGGGTTTAGGGTTTAGGGTTTAGGGTTTAGGGTTTAGGGTTTAGGGTTTAGGGTTTAGGGTTTAGGGTTTAGGGTTTAGGGTTTAGGGTTTAGGGTTTAGGGTTTAGGGTTTAGGGTTTAGGGTTTAGGGTTTAGGGTTTAGGGTTTAGGGTTTAGGGTTTAGGGTTTAGGGTTTAGGGTTTAGGGTTTAGGGTTTAGGGTTTAGGGTTTAGGGTTTAGGGTTTAGGGTTTAGGGTTTAGGGTTTAGGGTTTAGGGTTTAGGGTTTAGGGTTTAGGGTTTAGGGTTTAGGGTTTAGGGTTTAGGGTTTAGGGTTTAGGGTTTAGGGTTTAGGGTTTAGGGTTTAGGGTTTAGGGTTTAGGGTTTAGGGTTTAGGGTTTAGGGTTTAGGGTTTAGGGTTTAGGGTTTAGGGTTTAGGGTTTAGGGTTTAGGGTTTAGGGTTTAGGGTTTAGGGTTTAGGGTTTAGGGTTTAGGGTTTAGGGTTTAGGGTTTAGGGTTTAGGGTTTAGGGTTTAGGGTTTAGGGTTTAGGGTTTAGGGTTTAGGGTTTAGGGTTTAGGGTTTAGGGTTTAGGGTTTAGGGTTTAGGGTTTAGGGTTTAGGGTTTAGGGTTTAGGGTTTAGGGTTTAGGGTTTAGGGTTTAGGGTTTAGGGTTTAGGGTTTAGGGTTTAGGGTTTAGGGTTTAGGGTTTAGGGTTTAGGGTTTAGGGTTTAGGGTTTAGGGTTTAGGGTTTAGGGTTTAGGGTTTAGGGTTTAGGGTTTAGGGTTTAGGGTTTAGGGTTTAGGGTTTAGGGTTTAGGGTTTAGGGTTTAGGGTTTAGGGTTTAGGGTTTAGGGTTTAGGGTTTAGGGTTTAGGGTTTAGGGTTTAGGGTTTAGGGTTTAGGGTTTAGGGTTTAGGGTTTAGGGTTTAGGGTTTAGGGTTTAGGGTTTAGGGTTTAGGGTTTAGGGTTTAGGGTTTAGGGTTTAGGGTTTAGGGTTTAGGGTTTAGGGTTTAGGGTTTAGGGTTTAGGGTTTAGGGTTTAGGGTTTAGGGTTTAGGGTTTAGGGTTTAGGGTTTAGGGTTTAGGGTTTAGGGTTTAGGGTTTAGGGTTTAGGGTTTAGGGTTTAGGGTTTAGGGTTTAGGGTTTAGGGTTTAGGGTTTAGGGTTTAGGGTTTAGGGTTTAGGGTTTAGGGTTTAGGGTTTAGGGTTTAGGGTTTAGGGTTTAGGGTTTAGGGTTTAGGGTTTAGGGTTTAGGGTTTAGGGTTTAGGGTTTAGGGTTTAGGGTTTAGGGTTTAGGGTTTAGGGTTTAGGGTTTAGGGTTTAGGGTTTAGGGTTTAGGGTTTAGGGTTTAGGGTTTAGGGTTTAGGGTTTAGGGTTTAGGGTTTAGGGTTTAGGGTTTAGGGTTTAGGGTTTAGGGTTTAGGGTTTAGGGTTTAGGGTTTAGGGTTTAGGGTTTAGGGTTTAGGGTTTAGGGTTTAGGGTTTAGGGTTTAGGGTTTAGGGTTTAGGGTTTAGGGTTTAGGGTTTAGGGTTTAGGGTTTAGGGTTTAGGGTTTAGGGTTTAGGGTTTAGGGTTTAGGGTTTAGGGTTTAGGGTTTAGGGTTTAGGGTTTAGGGTTTAGGGTTTAGGGTTTAGGGTTTAGGGTTTAGGGTTTAGGGTTTAGGGTTTAGGGTTTAGGGTTTAGGGTTTAGGGTTTAGGGTTTAGGGTTTAGGGTTTAGGGTTTAGGGTTTAGGGTTTAGGGTTTAGGGTTTAGGGTTTAGGGTTTAGGGTTTAGGGTTTAGGGTTTAGGGTTTAGGGTTTAGGGTTTAGGGTTTAGGGTTTAGGGTTTAGGGTTTAGGGTTTAGGGTTTAGGGTTTAGGGTTTAGGGTTTAGGGTTTAGGGTTTAGGGTTTAGGGTTTAGGGTTTAGGGTTTAGGGTTTAGGGTTTAGGGTTTAGGGTTTAGGGTTTAGGGTTTAGGGTTTAGGGTTTAGGGTTTAGGGTTTAGGGTTTAGGGTTTAGGGTTTAGGGTTTAGGGTTTAGGGTTTAGGGTTTAGGGTTTAGGGTTTAGGGTTTAGGGTTTAGGGTTTAGGGTTTAGGGTTTAGGGTTTAGGGTTTAGGGTTTAGGGTTTAGGGTTTAGGGTTTAGGGTTTAGGGTTTAGGGTTTAGGGTTTAGGGTTTAGGGTTTAGGGTTTAGGGTTTAGGGTTTAGGGTTTAGGGTTTAGGGTTTAGGGTTTAGGGTTTAGGGTTTAGGGTTTAGGGTTTAGGGTTTAGGGTTTAGGGTTTAGGGTTTAGGGTTTAGGGTTTAGGGTTTAGGGTTTAGGGTTTAGGGTTTAGGGTTTAGGGTTTAGGGTTTAGGGTTTAGGGTTTAGGGTTTAGGGTTTAGGGTTTAGGGTTTAGGGTTTAGGGTTTAGGGTTTAGGGTTTAGGGTTTAGGGTTTAGGGTTTAGGGTTTAGGGTTTAGGGTTTAGGGTTTAGGGTTTAGGGTTTAGGGTTTAGGGTTTAGGGTTTAGGGTTTAGGGTTTAGGGTTTAGGGTTTAGGGTTTAGGGTTTAGGGTTTAGGGTTTAGGGTTTAGGGTTTAGGGTTTAGGGTTTAGGGTTTAGGGTTTAGGGTTTAGGGTTTAGGGTTTAGGGTTTAGGGTTTAGGGTTTAGGGTTTAGGGTTTAGGGTTTAGGGTTTAGGGTTTAGGGTTTAGGGTTTAGGGTTTAGGGTTTAGGGTTTAGGGTTTAGGGTTTAGGGTTTAGGGTTTAGGGTTTAGGGTTTAGGGTTTAGGGTTTAGGGTTTAGGGTTTAGGGTTTAGGGTTTAGGGTTTAGGGTTTAGGGTTTAGGGTTTAGGGTTTAGGGTTTAGGGTTTAGGGTTTAGGGTTTAGGGTTTAGGGTTTAGGGTTTAGGGTTTAGGGTTTAGGGTTTAGGGTTTAGGGTTTAGGGTTTAGGGTTTAGGGTTTAGGGTTTAGGGTTTAGGGTTTAGGGTTTAGGGTTTAGGGTTTAGGGTTTAGGGTTTAGGGTTTAGGGTTTAGGGTTTAGGGTTTAGGGTTTAGGGTTTAGGGTTTAGGGTTTAGGGTTTAGGGTTTAGGGTTTAGGGTTTAGGGTTTAGGGTTTAGGGTTTAGGGTTTAGGGTTTAGGGTTTAGGGTTTAGGGTTTAGGGTTTAGGGTTTAGGGTTTAGGGTTTAGGGTTTAGGGTTTAGGGTTTAGGGTTTAGGGTTTAGGGTTTAGGGTTTAGGGTTTAGGGTTTAGGGTTTAGGGTTTAGGGTTTAGGGTTTAGGGTTTAGGGTTTAGGGTTTAGGGTTTAGGGTTTAGGGTTTAGGGTTTAGGGTTTAGGGTTTAGGGTTTAGGGTTTAGGGTTTAGGGTTTAGGGTTTAGGGTTTAGGGTTTAGGGTTTAGGGTTTAGGGTTTAGGGTTTAGGGTTTAGGGTTTAGGGTTTAGGGTTTAGGGTTTAGGGTTTAGGGTTTAGGGTTTAGGGTTTAGGGTTTAGGGTTTAGGGTTTAGGGTTTAGGGTTTAGGGTTTAGGGTTTAGGGTTTAGGGTTTAGGGTTTAGGGTTTAGGGTTTAGGGTTTAGGGTTTAGGGTTTAGGGTTTAGGGTTTAGGGTTTAGGGTTTAGGGTTTAGGGTTTAGGGTTTAGGGTTTAGGGTTTAGGGTTTAGGGTTTAGGGTTTAGGGTTTAGGGTTTAGGGTTTAGGGTTTAGGGTTTAGGGTTTAGGGTTTAGGGTTTAGGGTTTAGGGTTTAGGGTTTAGGGTTTAGGGTTTAGGGTTTAGGGTTTAGGGTTTAGGGTTTAGGGTTTAGGGTTTAGGGTTTAGGGTTTAGGGTTTAGGGTTTAGGGTTTAGGGTTTAGGGTTTAGGGTTTAGGGTTTAGGGTTTAGGGTTTAGGGTTTAGGGTTTAGGGTTTAGGGTTTAGGGTTTAGGGTTTAGGGTTTAGGGTTTAGGGTTTAGGGTTTAGGGTTTAGGGTTTAGGGTTTAGGGTTTAGGGTTTAGGGTTTAGGGTTTAGGGTTTAGGGTTTAGGGTTTAGGGTTTAGGGTTTAGGGTTTAGGGTTTAGGGTTTAGGGTTTAGGGTTTAGGGTTTAGGGTTTAGGGTTTAGGGTTTAGGGTTTAGGGTTTAGGGTTTAGGGTTTAGGGTTTAGGGTTTAGGGTTTAGGGTTTAGGGTTTAGGGTTTAGGGTTTAGGGTTTAGGGTTTAGGGTTTAGGGTTTAGGGTTTAGGGTTTAGGGTTTAGGGTTTAGGGTTTAGGGTTTAGGGTTTAGGGTTTAGGGTTTAGGGTTTAGGGTTTAGGGTTTAGGGTTTAGGGTTTAGGGTTTAGGGTTTAGGGTTTAGGGTTTAGGGTTTAGGGTTTAGGGTTTAGGGTTTAGGGTTTAGGGTTTAGGGTTTAGGGTTTAGGGTTTAGGGTTTAGGGTTTAGGGTTTAGGGTTTAGGGTTTAGGGTTTAGGGTTTAGGGTTTAGGGTTTAGGGTTTAGGGTTTAGGGTTTAGGGTTTAGGGTTTAGGGTTTAGGGTTTAGGGTTTAGGGTTTAGGGTTTAGGGTTTAGGGTTTAGGGTTTAGGGTTTAGGGTTTAGGGTTTAGGGTTTAGGGTTTAGGGTTTAGGGTTTAGGGTTTAGGGTTTAGGGTTTAGGGTTTAGGGTTTAGGGTTTAGGGTTTAGGGTTTAGGGTTTAGGGTTTAGGGTTTAGGGTTTAGGGTTTAGGGTTTAGGGTTTAGGGTTTAGGGTTTAGGGTTTAGGGTTTAGGGTTTAGGGTTTAGGGTTTAGGGTTTAGGGTTTAGGGTTTAGGGTTTAGGGTTTAGGGTTTAGGGTTTAGGGTTTAGGGTTTAGGGTTTAGGGTTTAGGGTTTAGGGTTTAGGGTTTAGGGTTTAGGGTTTAGGGTTTAGGGTTTAGGGTTTAGGGTTTAGGGTTTAGGGTTTAGGGTTTAGGGTTTAGGGTTTAGGGTTTAGGGTTTAGGGTTTAGGGTTTAGGGTTTAGGGTTTAGGGTTTAGGGTTTAGGGTTTAGGGTTTAGGGTTTAGGGTTTAGGGTTTAGGGTTTAGGGTTTAGGGTTTAGGGTTTAGGGTTTAGGGTTTAGGGTTTAGGGTTTAGGGTTTAGGGTTTAGGGTTTAGGGTTTAGGGTTTAGGGTTTAGGGTTTAGGGTTTAGGGTTTAGGGTTTAGGGTTTAGGGTTTAGGGTTTAGGGTTTAGGGTTTAGGGTTTAGGGTTTAGGGTTTAGGGTTTAGGGTTTAGGGTTTAGGGTTTAGGGTTTAGGGTTTAGGGTTTAGGGTTTAGGGTTTAGGGTTTAGGGTTTAGGGTTTAGGGTTTAGGGTTTAGGGTTTAGGGTTTAGGGTTTAGGGTTTAGGGTTTAGGGTTTAGGGTTTAGGGTTTAGGGTTTAGGGTTTAGGGTTTAGGGTTTAGGGTTTAGGGTTTAGGGTTTAGGGTTTAGGGTTTAGGGTTTAGGGTTTAGGGTTTAGGGTTTAGGGTTTAGGGTTTAGGGTTTAGGGTTTAGGGTTTAGGGTTTAGGGTTTAGGGTTTAGGGTTTAGGGTTTAGGGTTTAGGGTTTAGGGTTTAGGGTTTAGGGTTTAGGGTTTAGGGTTTAGGGTTTAGGGTTTAGGGTTTAGGGTTTAGGGTTTAGGGTTTAGGGTTTAGGGTTTAGGGTTTAGGGTTTAGGGTTTAGGGTTTAGGGTTTAGGGTTTAGGGTTTAGGGTTTAGGGTTTAGGGTTTAGGGTTTAGGGTTTAGGGTTTAGGGTTTAGGGTTTAGGGTTTAGGGTTTAGGGTTTAGGGTTTAGGGTTTAGGGTTTAGGGTTTAGGGTTTAGGGTTTAGGGTTTAGGGTTTAGGGTTTAGGGTTTAGGGTTTAGGGTTTAGGGTTTAGGGTTTAGGGTTTAGGGTTTAGGGTTTAGGGTTTAGGGTTTAGGGTTTAGGGTTTAGGGTTTAGGGTTTAGGGTTTAGGGTTTAGGGTTTAGGGTTTAGGGTTTAGGGTTTAGGGTTTAGGGTTTAGGGTTTAGGGTTTAGGGTTTAGGGTTTAGGGTTTAGGGTTTAGGGTTTAGGGTTTAGGGTTTAGGGTTTAGGGTTTAGGGTTTAGGGTTTAGGGTTTAGGGTTTAGGGTTTAGGGTTTAGGGTTTAGGGTTTAGGGTTTAGGGTTTAGGGTTTAGGGTTTAGGGTTTAGGGTTTAGGGTTTAGGGTTTAGGGTTTAGGGTTTAGGGTTTAGGGTTTAGGGTTTAGGGTTTAGGGTTTAGGGTTTAGGGTTTAGGGTTTAGGGTTTAGGGTTTAGGGTTTAGGGTTTAGGGTTTAGGGTTTAGGGTTTAGGGTTTAGGGTTTAGGGTTTAGGGTTTAGGGTTTAGGGTTTAGGGTTTAGGGTTTAGGGTTTAGGGTTTAGGGTTTAGGGTTTAGGGTTTAGGGTTTAGGGTTTAGGGTTTAGGGTTTAGGGTTTAGGGTTTAGGGTTTAGGGTTTAGGGTTTAGGGTTTAGGGTTTAGGGTTTAGGGTTTAGGGTTTAGGGTTTAGGGTTTAGGGTTTAGGGTTTAGGGTTTAGGGTTTAGGGTTTAGGGTTTAGGGTTTAGGGTTTAGGGTTTAGGGTTTAGGGTTTAGGGTTTAGGGTTTAGGGTTTAGGGTTTAGGGTTTAGGGTTTAGGGTTTAGGGTTTAGGGTTTAGGGTTTAGGGTTTAGGGTTTAGGGTTTAGGGTTTAGGGTTTAGGGTTTAGGGTTTAGGGTTTAGGGTTTAGGGTTTAGGGTTTAGGGTTTAGGGTTTAGGGTTTAGGGTTTAGGGTTTAGGGTTTAGGGTTTAGGGTTTAGGGTTTAGGGTTTAGGGTTTAGGGTTTAGGGTTTAGGGTTTAGGGTTTAGGGTTTAGGGTTTAGGGTTTAGGGTTTAGGGTTTAGGGTTTAGGGTTTAGGGTTTAGGGTTTAGGGTTTAGGGTTTAGGGTTTAGGGTTTAGGGTTTAGGGTTTAGGGTTTAGGGTTTAGGGTTTAGGGTTTAGGGTTTAGGGTTTAGGGTTTAGGGTTTAGGGTTTAGGGTTTAGGGTTTAGGGTTTAGGGTTTAGGGTTTAGGGTTTAGGGTTTAGGGTTTAGGGTTTAGGGTTTAGGGTTTAGGGTTTAGGGTTTAGGGTTTAGGGTTTAGGGTTTAGGGTTTAGGGTTTAGGGTTTAGGGTTTAGGGTTTAGGGTTTAGGGTTTAGGGTTTAGGGTTTAGGGTTTAGGGTTTAGGGTTTAGGGTTTAGGGTTTAGGGTTTAGGGTTTAGGGTTTAGGGTTTAGGGTTTAGGGTTTAGGGTTTAGGGTTTAGGGTTTAGGGTTTAGGGTTTAGGGTTTAGGGTTTAGGGTTTAGGGTTTAGGGTTTAGGGTTTAGGGTTTAGGGTTTAGGGTTTAGGGTTTAGGGTTTAGGGTTTAGGGTTTAGGGTTTAGGGTTTAGGGTTTAGGGTTTAGGGTTTAGGGTTTAGGGTTTAGGGTTTAGGGTTTAGGGTTTAGGGTTTAGGGTTTAGGGTTTAGGGTTTAGGGTTTAGGGTTTAGGGTTTAGGGTTTAGGGTTTA